>JAMXBB010000002.1:70234588-70249665 GCA_024138015.1 Lumnitzera littorea | reverse complement strand
TATATATATATATATATATATTCCATAACATGTACATGTATATTGGGTATTTTTTTTATTATGTATGTATGCATAAACATATATGTATATTATACATAGTATATAGCATGTACATGTATGTGTATATAATATATATACTAATGTATTTCCTTATGTATGAGTACACGTGACTAAGTATATATATGTATATGAACATAGTATTTATTTTTAGTATATGATGTATGATTGTAAATATACGTATATGATATATATATACATGTATTATGTATTTTAGTATTTATGTACATGTGTAGGTATTTAGTATTTTCTTCATGTAAATATAAATATATATATTTATGCAAGCATGAATATGTATATGAATATATATATACTTAGTATTTTGATTTTATGTTATCTATATGTATATGCGTATAATAGATATATATATGTATATTTATACTTAGTATTTTCATTTGATAAAAATTATATATATATATATATATATAAGTAGTTGGATGTGATATGTATGTATAATATTATTAATTGTATTTCGTATTTTAGTAGATATATATATAATACAACCGTGTATATACATATGAATATAAAATATAAATACGTATATATTATACTCATACGTATAGTATATAATATATAATTAAGATTAAGATAATTGAATACATAGGAATATATGTATATGAATAGTATCATATATGTAGAAAATACAAGTATATTTAAATAGTATATACTATAATAGTAATTTAATAAATAAAGTAATTTAGTAATTATATATATATAAATATTTAAGTGTACCGTAATTTAGGAGAAAATATAATAAATAATTAATTTAGAAAATTTAATAAAATATAGTAATAAGTATTAATGTATAATTATACTGTAAAATACAAGAAATAAGGAAATAATAGAAAATTATGGAAAACTCATAAGTGTGACACATGGCACTTCCATATACTGCCACATCACCACTTAAGAATAAATTAAGTAATTTTTGTCAATAATAATAATAATAATAATTAGAAAAATAATAAAATAGAAAAATTTAAATTAATAGATCTTAAACCTCAAAAATAAGTTAAAATAAGTAATTATAGTAAAATAGGCTTAAAATAAGAAAATGATAAAAATATACAATACAAATAATTATTAAATCGTAATTATACTAAGAAAAGTCTAAATTGATATTTTATAACTATTTAAGTCAAAATAATGAACTTTGTGATATTTTTATATCACAATCAAAACTACAGATTACAAAATCCAAAATAGACCCCAATATAAGAAAATATGCTTGAGAACGATCAAAATGAACTATAAGTTCATAAAAATCCAAGCTAAATCGAAAAAGTTATATGCGATTAAGTAAAAAGCTCAAATTGACGATTTCACACAAACGAATAGCTAATTTAAGTAAACAGTCTAAATTACAATACTAGTTTAGTTATTTAATTCCTAAACTTATTACTTTTCATATTCTTTAAATGTCAGATAATCCCGATACAGATACTAACTTATCAAGAAGATTATTACGACTGTTGATAAACTCAATGACCAAGTGAGTATTCCTAATGATTCTATACTTATTTTATGCTTGTAGTTAACACACATAAATTAAATATTAATAACTTAATACATGAGAGTTCAAGTTATGCATATATTTGATATTGGTTTATTACTATGCAAAATACTATTAAATGTGATAATTGAAGATTTGGTTATATGATTGATTGTTGCATAATTTGAATAATTTGTTGATAATGTTTGATCACCTCATAAATTGACTTAATCATATTCAACTCAACTAAAATCAATGGATCATGCATAAGCACGAACATTGCATATAATGTTCCGACCACCACTTCATGCGATTAGTAATGAAGGGCTTTGGGGGGATGGATTTCCACATGATTTGATTAGTACAGTACAGGAGCATTAGTACAATAAGACTATACCCTTGGTTCGTAAGTTTTCTTAACGCTAGAGACGCTAACCGTAGGTGACTAGGGGTCGTGTTTAAAGACCACCGCTGTAGGGTGTGAGCATAGACTACAGGGGCTACCTTATCGCTAGACTCGAGGATTTTATATATTACTGGATTCCTTTGAAATAAAAACATATTTCATAAAATATGTAATTTAAATTTATGGTTAAAAAACCCCAAGTGCTAGAGCCCAGTTATGATTGATGCCAATGTATCTCCAACCCTTACTTCAAAGGGCGTTAAATGCGACATTGTATGTAGCATCGATCAACTGCATATATTTTGTTTAGCATACCACTTATTTATGCAATCATATGTTTGTTAATAAACTATTTGATAACCTACTTGCTAGTATAACACGAGAGATAACTCACTAAGCTCTTGCAACTTACTCCCCAATAGTTTTCATTTGCAAGTTGCTACATAATCTAGCATGGGTTAAGAGCTAAGTGTTGAATACCAACATCGAGATATATAGAAGTTAGAATCTGAGGATGGACTATATATTTGGTTTGAATTATTATATATATAATTATTAATACTATATTTAGATTTTATGACTTTCATAAGTTTAAGTTTCAAAACTTTACTACCTTATCTTAACATTTGGTAAAGAATACTGATTCTCTACGGTTCTGAGGAACTATGAATTATTAGATATCTATAATTATTTATATTTTACAATATATTAATAAATTAAAATAAAAAACTCTAGCGAATAATTATGTAGAATCTTGCAATCTCTGACTTGCAAGGTAGTTTTCATATCATAAGTACACACTTGATATGAAAATTTTAAGCAATCCTACTAGGCTCTCCTTAGAGTCATGACAGTCCTTTAGGAGACCAAAAGGGATGATTGAGAATATACTTTTAAAAGTAGATAAATTTATATTCCCAATTAACTCTGTAGTTTTGGATATAAAAGAAGATGCAAAGATTTCTATCATCCTTAGGCATCTAGTCTTGCCATAATCGATGTTAAAAACAACAAAATGGTATTGAGAGTTAGAAACAGTGAGCTTCATATGAACATTACAAAGAGATGGCAAAAGAAAGTCCTTTAAGCCACTAAATCAATTATGACACGGGATGCTTCATTAGGGGTAATGGTTAACTTTGATGATGATTAAGAAGTTCTAAGAGGAATTATTAAAAGGGTACCTCAAGGATTTAAACCACCTTAGAAAAAAGAGCAGAAGCATCAAGCGAACAACATCAAACAAAAGCACTTATTGGAAGGTCACCTAACATTACTTTATTTTGTTTTGTTTTGTTTAATTTTATTTAGTTACTCCATAAGCAATTATTTTTATCTAGTAGCCTACAAAAAAATTTTTAGAGCTTTTAGTTATTTTGTCTCTTTAGAATTTGTGTGGTGTTTTATAGTTGACATTACATGAATTAAGTGGAAAAAAAATTAGGTTAAGGACGAATCTTGAAAGAGGAGATGAATTAAAAATTGGAGAGGATCATAGGTGAAAAAACACGCCCATGATCTAAGGCATGATCCTCTCAAATCACAGGCAAGAATTTGCAAGCAATTAAAAATTTTGAGAGGTCCATAAACAATGATGGGAATTGGGCTACCAAACCTCTAACCCGTAACCAAGCTCGAGGACTAGAGGGGCTAGTACGATGAATCGTTCTATTCCAACCAACCTCTACCGAATCTAAGTACTTTCTTGTCAAGTCACCTTTCATACCGTACCATATAACTGCTTATTTTTCTATGGTATGCCAAGTTAATGACTACTCTCTAGCACCGAGTCAATCAATTACTCAGCATCTTCCTTGTCGAGAAGCCGAGAGAGAGAATCCGAATTGACTAAGCCATCCCTACTCGAACAAGCCCATCTATCCGTACTTTTTGTCTGCATCTTTTAACGACCTTGCCAATGTAGCATTTCCATGTGTACAATATCATGTGCAGAATCTGTTGCATAAATGTTTGTTTTCCTTATATATTCATTTTTACCCTTTTGTATCTTATACATTAGTTCCTTAGGAAATACCCTTTTTATCTTTTCCTTTTTAAGCAAGTTGTCCTAACTTATGGGTATAAATACTATTGTATTTATAACAAAGATCATATCATTCTCAATATACATTCTTTGAGTACTTTTTTTCTTCCTTGGGTAAACACTATTTATTTACTCTCAGCATTACTCTTATCCTTTCCCTTAATCAAGGTTAGGTAATGAGTAACCTTATCGGACTAATTCGTGCATTATATCAAATTGAGCTATAAGTCTTTAGAAGTTCCATTGATGCGTCATATCCTCTGAAGTTGTTTGTGGGTTTCGCTTACTGTTTCATTCTTCATTTTTACCATTTCGCACTTTTCCCCATTAATCCTTCTTTAGGCTTTCTGCAAACTTAGACCCATCCAACGACCAACCTTATCTATTCTTAGTTACGGTTCACAACAGACAAGAACTACACTCATAATATAGGGCATGCTCCTCTCATCAATTAAGCAAAAAAAAAAAAAAAAGAAGAAAACCCACCACACTTAATATGTCAATTCGTAGATCAGTAGGATATATGTTCATGATAATTGCTAACTGGTGTATTTTATTTTATATCTTTTGTAGTTAGCAAAGGATTAACCTTGCTATTTTAATGTTGCTATTTGATGAATGTTGATGTATACGGGTAGAGTAATGTATGACGTATTTTTAGTTTAATTTTGCACCTTTACTTTCTTTTCTTTCATTGCTTTGTTTTTCTTTTTCTTTTGCAAGGTCGTATGAACTTCAATTGTATAAGGAATCTTGTAGCGATAGGTTCATAATTAGTGTCAAAGCTTAAACTAAGGTAGTTTAAGTTCCCTTTATCTCTTTTCTATTATTTTCCTTGATTAATTTTTGTGCCTGTTACATTAGGGATAATGTACAATTTAAGTATAGGGAGCAAGGAATAGAGTAATTAGGCACTGCTAGAAAAATCTTTTAAAGCAGGTGAGCTAAATTGATTATATTCCAACACTTAAGATTTTTGCAAGTAATTTTTTGAGAAATATAGAATCAATTTTTTTTATACTACACATCCATTTACCATTATTTCTCGTCTAATTAAAGAAGCAACATTCTGGGATAATTTTTTCGATTTTAGTATGGAATTTGCTTAATCATTATGACCTTTCTACACAATGTTAGAATTGAATAATGAAATCTATGTGAAGTGTAGAGTTTTATATTATTTAAGCTTAGAATTAGACTTGTAATTGGGATGAACATTACTGATTAGAAGCTAGCTGTCCATATCTTACTTTAGTGTATACTCACAATTTAGAAGCCTTGAGAGCCCTCTAATTTTTAACAAATGAACTAATGATGCCTATCTTTTGAAAGTTCCTAAAAATCAAAATAGTGGAAGTGATTCAAAAAATAATAATAATAGTAATACAAGTTAGTAAGGATTAACCTTGGTACATTAGTAGAGTAAGGTCCTTCTAACTGCTAACTTAAGGAAGGTGGTTGATTAAAATTGGTGTAGATCGGCCTTAGTCCCTTAGAAGAGTAATGTACTTCACAGCTACCAATGCAAAAATTAAAATGGTATAAATCAACCTTGGTCTATTAAAAGAGCAAGGTTCTTTCTCAATGCCAAATTATTTGTGCTTAAATGAAGCAATTGAATTGAATTGAATTGAATTGAAAAGCCCTTCAAAGAAAATTAGGAAAAAAAAAGTAAGGAGACAATTAGGGGATTGGTTGATGTAATATCCATTTGTTTTTAATTATTATGCTTAGCGAGATAAAAAGAAGAGTATAGACCATTTAGTCTTTAAAATGTGGATAACTTTTTCTTGATTAAGTTTATGATTACTCTGATTTCCAATTTAATCTTTGTTTAAATGATGTGGTTTAACTCCAATTTAGATTGATTAAATATTGAATTATAGTATGATTTCTATAGCCAGTACATGTATCGTGAAATTGCGTTCTAAGAGTAGGTAATGATGACTGAGAGAAATTCAATGAAATAAAAAGTTGTTAGAGCCTTGACTTTTGATGTTTATAAAGATGAATTTCAAAGGGAGAGTATGCACTCTTGTTTCTAAATAGATTGTGTGGTATTTGCTTTTGATTCTATAACTTGAGCATTCAATGACCTTTTGTACTTAAGAGTTTTTCATTATTTTATTTATTTTGCTTAAAGACAACAAAAGTTTAACTATGGGAGAATTTGATAGAGCTCAATTGTACCTATTTTATAAGTAGATATTATAGTGCTTTGTAGGCTTTTTAATGTAATTTAGTACGTTATTTATTAATATTTTATTTTAGCATTTTATTACACTAATTTGTATATTTTTATAATTTTGATAGGAAAAATGGGTGAAGCTAGAAAAATATACACATATTGGTGAAAAGCGCACAAGATTTCAAGGAAGAGAAATTTAACCAAGAGCTTCATAGGAGAGCTCTACAATAGTGGTCCAACCAAGTACATGCCGTATACTTGCAATTCTTAAATCCTGCACACCGAGTGTTTGGTTCAAGAAAGATTTACATGCTATGTACAGTCTATTTCCAAGTCGTATACATTCCAAAGTCAGTATATATTTTAATCCAAGCCATTGTTCTATGCAAGAATTGGCAATATTCAAGAATAATACATATGCATCTTACCGGCCAACTCCTATATGTGATTCCTTGTAATGATATAAATAGTAGGTCTTATAATAGAATATACACATAAGAAGTAGAGATAGACAATACACAATAACCAGTAAATTATTATTTGCTCAATTAGTCTAAGGTAGAGGAGAGTTTTGTTTTCATTTTTAAGGATTGCAACATCAGAAGTGATAAGAGCAACATTTGATCTTGAGTTAGGGTTTGGAACTCCTTCAAAGTTGTTCATTCCCTTCTACATATTCTTGATTTGGTTATTGTGTACCTATTATTTCATGTGTGCTTAAATTGATATTGTTTATCATATATTTAGTTTTTCAATTAATGAGTTTCATTTGTTTGTTTAAGTCTTTAATCCCCTAATCATAACAACAAGTATTTTGACTTTGTTAGGATACATGTTAATTAGGATTGAGTTACAAGACCTTTTCTAATTGTTTACTATGAACTGGACAATCTGAATTAAAGAAGACATTACAGTATACTCTTTAATTCAATTAAGGTTTAAGAAGTAAAGAGAATTAATTTAGTTTATTTTTTGTCTAGCGATAGAAAAGATAAATTGGTTAATCATACAAAATCACTTTGCAAGAAGGAATTTATCTAGTACTTAATTGCTCCAAAACTAAACCCATTAAAGACATCTTTGTTATCATTAATCGGTATTCTAATTATATGGTTACAATTAAATTCCTTGAGATGTTGAATGTCCCAATTAATTTATTTTGTTGGATTAGTTTTTACAATTTAATTATTTTATAAATCTTTGATTTTATTTGTCTAAGTTTAGATAGGACTAATACTAATAAAAGTTAGTCACCATTCCCTATAGATTCAACCTAGTTCTCAATAGTTTTATACTGTATATGTGACATAGTGTGCTTCTTAGTAAAAATATGCTTTTGTTATAAAAAGAAGTATTATAAAAGGTAAAGTTAGGTTAAGCACATCACTATTTAAAAAATGCTCCTATAAAGCAAGGACCGAATGCATCATACAAGTTGATTAAGTTATCTTGGCTCAAGTGAAGCAAAAAAGAAAGGCAAATGCGACACACATGCAAGTCCATCAAAGTAGAAAATCGAATGGTGGAAAGTCTTTAGCTAGCTAAGTAAAGCACAAGAGTTCTAATCCTTCTCTCTTTTTTATCCTAATCTCTCGCCTATAGGGCTTCATTCTCCTCTTATGGCACTTCAAATAGCTTCGAACCTCTAGCAGCATCACTAAGGCTATCTTATTGTGAACTAATCTAGTGGATACCCTCTATAGCTACACTCCATCCTCCCCTTTCTTGACAAAGAGTTATATCAATCAATGAGCTTCAGCTCTCTAGCCAAGTAGTATCAAAGCCTCTTCATTCCATGAGGTAAGGATGCTGGCTCCATACAGGCTTAATAAAGAGCAATGCCACTTGTTGTCAAATGATTTTGAGGTAAGACTTTGTTCCTACAAAGATAGAAAGAGCTAAGTGGTACCAAGCCTAGTCCGATATAACCACTCCAATACCTAAGTCAGTAAATGTTTACGAGAGAAGTAAAATGACTAAATATTAAGTTAAGAGTCTCAAAAGCATTCTTACAATACTTTCTCTTCATATTTATAGGTGAACATCGGGTGTCTGAAATAGAGTTAATCATTGGTAGTAGGTTACGTAAAGATCTCGTAATTAAGCACATGCTTAAAATATAAGAATAGTGAATGGTTATGTAATGAGATCGTATGAGATCATAGCTATTCATGCCACTTTCCTAAGTTCAAACTGAACGTATTAACAAGCCAAGCTCCAAAGCCCATCAAGTAGGTTGGGACTTAATCGACATCAAGTAAGAATAGGGTCGCTTGGCTTCTCGTCAATCTAATGGCCGAACAATATTTTAAGGTGAAAACCAACCATTAACATTTGCCCCCTAACTCCCGTGATCGAGAACTCAACTATAAGAGTAAATAAAGCTCAATGCTTAGTTCAAGCGGTTGGATGGTTGAGACCAAAATGAGTTTTCTAAATGCTAAGTGATGTAAGAAGTTTTTATTTTCATTTTAAAATACGACAAATTTTATCTTAAACAAAAGGTTACAACCTTTTAATTTTCTTACCTATTCACTCTTCTATGGTAGCACACATGACAACTGTCATCCTAGCCATCATTACGCTATAAGGACTAATATTGTTCGTGATACGATAGTCGTCAAATTTCTAACTCAAAACACATGTCATTAATCCATACTTGACCATTTAATCAGAGTAGCATTCCCATCAAAAGTGTATTAGGGTTATGAGGAGAAATTGTTCATATATATAAGATTTTTCCATTTTGATAAAAGATTTCTTAACTCTATTCTCATCCATATCTACTAGTAGAGTTCTCATTTGATTTTCAACATCTCATCTTCATCTTCCCAACATCTAATTCGTGATTCTATCATATAGCTTCAATCAAGTATGGTTCGAAGCATCATTCATCAACTTGTATGTTCAAATTCTAAGGTAATTGAGACCAAAGCTACTTCTCCCCTTCCAAAAAAGGAATGATTCAATGTGTTCCTCAATTAGCCTAAGAGATAACATAACGAAGCGATGGGAAAAACTCACTCGCATCAATGCTCTTCCAATGGATAACTATGCAAATGATAAGGAAGATCTATGGCCAAGTACTTGTATAATAATGTTGTTTATTACAATGATTCTCCAAATGGAGTGCAAGTTGTGCTATTAAGACACTAGTCTCGAAGTATAATAAATACTGGCAAGATCTTCCTGAGGCATGGAATCTACGTAGCCTAAGGGAGAAGGAGAGGGTATATTTTTCAAGGGAGCACGAGTTTCATATATACTTGAAATACCTCAATTTTGGACTCTGTTTCCCATTTTCTACTTTCATCAAACAATTCTTCAATTATTTATGGGTTGCACCGAGTGTGTTTTCACCAAATACTTATTAACTTCTCATAGCATTAGAAATAGTCTATGAGGAAATTGAGATTAAGGCTATGCCTTAGTTGTTCAAGTATTTCTTCACGATAAGAAGGCAACTCAACGGTTGGTATTTCGCAGGCACTCGACATGGTTAGAAATTTATGAATGGGTTGGAATCCAAAATCTACAAGTAGCATGACAAGTTTGTGTCTATCGTATCAAATGAACATTTGAATCTTTATACCTAATGGACTAAACCTATCCATACCAGAGATATTGAACTGATACCAAATGACACTGTTGCAACTAAAAAGATACAAGAAAGAAGGAAGAATAAAATGTTCTTTTGGGATGCCAAAAGGATAATAAGATGATACGAGAATGGGGATCCAATCTTTTCTAAAAAAGAAGGTAGGTACTAGAGCGATTGTCGTATCGAGTAGAAGAGGAAAGCCATTCTCATGACTTGGGGGGAGAATAGTCGCCTTTGAGCTTCAATTGGTATGAATCTCATAAGTCGTTGATTTTCCTCTCTTTTCCATTTTTAATACTCTTATCCTTTATTGAAAATATGAGTGCAGGTGATGTAACTCTCATAAAACTATTAGCTCATGTAGATCCCATAAAACTATCGGCTCAAGCAATAGCCAAGAAACTAAAGATTGATAAACATATAAGCACTAAAGCACCTGTCACTCGATCAGTTACACCAAAAAAGGTCACGTAAGAGTAGGCCGCGAAACAAGCTACTGCTTCGAAAAAGGTGACTCGTTCTACGAATAAGAGTCAAGGGACTGAACAAATTGGAGCCACCGAGGCTACACTTGGAGCCATCCCTTCCATAGAAAATGTTCCTTAAAAGGAAATGCCGAGTGATTCATGCTAAGAAATCAATGGTAATAACAACGCCAAGGTCAATCCTCAAGAGACAACTGAAGGCCCATCAAGCCAAACGAACAATGAACTAAGTCCAAATAAAAGAAGCAAAAAGGAGCTTATCGGCCAACCTTTGTCCAAGAAATTCAAAGCCTTAGACAAGAGGATGAAGGACTCCATGAGAAATAAGGCTCTCGACATCAATAATACCTAGTTTGTTCCAAACCATGAGGTAGGCGAGTACTTCGTTTCATGCTAAAGCCAAAACATCTTGCTAACTGACTTGGTCTTGGGTGATAGCATAAAATCCTTGGCCCTGATGGAAGGAGTCATTCTCCCTAAGGATAAGGAGATTATAAAGAAAGATGTCTACAGAATGGATGGTTATAATAAAGGACATATTACTGCCAAGCTGTACGATGTAAGTGCCAATCACCATTTTACTTACAGCTCATGTTTCTATTGTTGACATAATCTCATCCATATGCAGATTAACAGCCACGTTTTCATGGCTTTAGATGAAGCCGACAAAGAAATGAAGAAGGTAATATTTATATGTTGCTAGTCTATTGAGAAGTAAACAACTTATTTATCTTTGTTAACTTATTACAAGAGGTTGAGAAGCAATGCAACTCCTCAAAATCTCAGACTGTTGCAATTAAGAACATGAGGATTAAGGCCAAGATAGAGGTTAGGAAACTTTAAGATCTGTCAGCTGAGAAGTTGGCAGATTCCTTAGTGGCTAGTGAAGTCTCAAGCTTCAAGGCCAAGGTCAAAGAGTAGTGTAAAGAGATTGAGGACCTGAAGAAGAAGCTTCATAAGAAACAAGAGGAATGCTAAGGATTAGGACAAACAATTAGCTCAATGAATAACAAGCAAGACAGAATTAGGATGCAAATAAAAGAGTTGGAGACAAATGGCTCCAGGCTCTAATATTGCGTTGCTGAATTGGAGGAGGCAGCAAAGAAGAAGCCCTCATTTAAGGAAACGCTAGAAAATGTGATTCCTAATCAACAATATGAGAAACTGCCTAAGAAGAAGCTTTTATAGGGGGTTCAATAGGTGAGAAAGGAGATTTTGAAATTCACCCAGACTATAACCTTTCATGTCTAAA
The DNA here is from genome assembly GCA_024138015.1 of Lumnitzera littorea. Classification (NCBI taxonomy): domain Eukaryota; kingdom Viridiplantae; phylum Streptophyta; class Magnoliopsida; order Myrtales; family Combretaceae; genus Lumnitzera; species Lumnitzera littorea. Next base: position 70,238,140 of record JAMXBB010000002.1, on the reverse strand, counting down.
CTTTATCGATGTTGATGACAATGATGCCTATAATGGTGACAAAGAAGTCAACAAAGAAGCGTAGATTGAGGTTCAAGGGCAGGGTGACAATGATGAAGCCGATGTTGAAGCTCTTATTGATGATAAGGAAAGATCATCTAAGGAGACCCCCTACATTTGCAAAGAGACATCTACCTACTCCAAAACCCCCAATACCAGGAAAGAAATAAGCTCCTAAAGGGTCCCGTCTTCTTCTAGTCAAGACAATACTTTGGCTTAATCAAAGAAAAAGAATGTTTTGAATTCTCAAAATTCTATTCATTTACATGTTTTATGGACTAAATATGGTTGGGACGCCAATCATTTATTGCAACGTAGTATTTAGCCTTTAAGCTCTTATGCTCATAGTACAGTTCATTTCACATGCAAATTATTAGTTTTAGGCACATTTTATTTCACACGCAAGTTATTTGCTTTTGACATGTTTTATTTCACACACAAGTTATTGGATGTCTTTTCGAAGACATAATGTTCATTAGTCACTTAAGATGTAAACTAGTTTCTCTTTTCTTTTTCTTTTTTTGCCACGAGATTACCTATTATCAAGCACAACAAAGTTTATTCTCTAGCTTCTTGGCCTATTTTAAATAAGAATTAACATTACTTGTCAATAATAATTAAGTTTGTTAACCATTATAGGCCCAAACTTATTAAACGCTAGTTAGTGCACTGTATAGCTAAAACTTTATTAATCCGTTAATTGTGCATTGATCAAGAATGAAAATGATGAGAAATAAAGATACCCATAAACTTGAAATAAACATTTTACTTTTAGAACAAGACGTACAGCATCATCTTATAAAGCTTAGAGTAGAAATGAACCATAACATTGACATAACTAAGTAAAATAAAGTTTCAAATTCCTAGCATTCCATGTTCGAGGGATGATTATCCCATCTAACCTTTTTAGCCGATAAGCCCCCTTACTTATGACTTCCCAAATCTTAATAAGATCCTCCTAGTTTGCACAAGTTTTCCTTATTTATCTCATATACTAGTTGCCTCTAACTTTCTACAAACCAGATTGCTAAGCCAAAAGACCTTGTGCTTCACCTTTTGATTGAAATATCTAGCTGCTCAATGCTGATATGCAGCAACTCTCACCCTCACAACATCTCTTATCTCCTCAATCATGTCTAAATTGGCCGTAAGACCAACTTGTTGGCCATTATATCAAAGTCCTACATACGAAGATTAGGCGGATCTAATTCATCAACAGTGTAGCTTCCAAACCATATGCCAGCCTAAAGGGTATTTCTCCTATTGAAGTCCTACGAGTGGTCTTATAACCCTACAATACACTCAGCTATTCATTAGCCCATTTACCTTTTACTTGGTCAACTTTTGTCTTTAAACTATGCGGGATGATCTTATTAACGGCTTCCACTTGCCCCATTGGTCTGAGGATGAGCCACTAACGTACAAATTAAACAAATGCTGTGTCTCTCACAAAATGCCCAAAATTTATCATTATTAAACTATGGTCCATTATCAATGATTATCATAAACAAAGCCCTAAATCTTGATATACAAAAATAACATGTAGAACTACTTTAAGCACTAAGAGTTAGCAAATTAAACAATCAATTTAATAGAGGTTGTCGTAATAGGTAGTGCATTTCATAAGACTTAAGTTAAACAAAATGTAGTTCCTATATTAGGACATTCGAAGAGATAATATTAAATTATTCAATATATGTCAACAAAACATTTCTAGATAGGAAATAATTAATTGGGCATAAGTAAATAGCTGATAGCTAACCTGATCCTTGTGGGGGAATTCGTTGGACCCAAAGTGACATCCCCTGTTACGACCCGAGAGGGCTAGTCGTGGCAATCGCCATATACTGTACAAAGGATTGCAGATTGAATTCAATTACAGTCAACGACCCTTTTATATGATATACAAGGCTACAACTACTACTAACTACTAAGAGTGCACAAGCTTAATCAATATCATTTTATGATAAATAATAATATTATATAAAAAAAATATAACACATAATCTATTTAAATAAGAGTTTACAAATACAAAGTTTCAAACATGTCTTGAGTTCAACTAGTATAATAACTACATATTCAGATCTATAAACTATTAAGAGTACTCTCTGATCTCATTCAGCTCCCTCACTAACCCCATGTAAAAAACTAACATCAGGCATGCGATGGCCCAACTCCACAAAAAGGTCGGCCTGCAAAAGAAGACTACAAAGGTATAAGCTAACTAACTTAGTGAGATAATTTTCCTCAACCATACAGCAAACATGTTTATACACCAGTTAAGTTCAGTCAAATGAATGCATGACAAACAGTATGCCAAACAAATATATACAGGTGACCAGGTACTGCATGCTACTCAGATTTAACGCCCTCCGAAGTCAGGGTTGGAGATTCATCGGTAAGTCAGATCCAAGTATCATATTAAAACTTATTTCGTAACGAAACACCGCGTTTCGTATTCAAAATGTAATGGTACATCCATTACCTGCTTTATCAAAATGAGTTCTACATATGATTGTGAATAGGTTCATGCAGCCCTCACTCACCCCCTAAATGAAGGCCTCTAGACTCGACCCTTAGCCAAGCAATTGGCGCCTCTAACGCCTAGTCATCCCATAAGCTGGGGTAAAGTCATATCGCACGTGTGCACCGTACGAAATCTATCACAATCAATAATCAACCTACATATGGCCTCTCGCTACCTCCGTGTAACGTGACTGCCGGAATTTGTTATGCAATGCATGATTTATGCATTATCTAAGTTAACTTTTCTTAGTCGAATATTATTAAGTCTTATTTATTCAGTGATCATTCCAAGCCACAAACAATCAATCTAGTGAATCTACTATGCAACAATCATTATATTATTAAAGTTTAGAGTAAATTCACTATCAACAACAATTATCATGCACAAGCATAACCCAATCCCATACACCTTAATTCATAAATCATAATTCAGATTCACTAACTACAAGCACAAACAAGTATGGAATCATAAGGAAAAACTCACTTAGCCATAGCTAGCTTAAGGGTTGTAGTAGTTTGGAGGCAGCTCAGGGTCGATATCAAAGTCACTTGAGAATAATGAAAATTTTGTAAGTTTGGGAATTTAAAGCTAATTAGTATTACAATTGTAAGGTCTATTTCACCTAATTACATAAGATTGTCGATTCAAGCTTTTTATCGAATCGCGTGTAACTTTTTCGTTTTAGCTCGGATCGCTATAAACTTATAGTCCATTTTGATCGTTTTCAAGCGTATTTTCTCGTAATGAGATCCCTTTTTGACGTTGTGACTCGTAGTTTAAATTGTAATATAAAAATATCACAAAAATTATTATTTAAGTTTAAAAATTATAAAATATTGATTTTCACTTTTTCTTAACATATTTATGATTTAATAATTATTTAAACCATATATTTGATATTTTTATTATTTTGAGTATATTTTCCTATTTTTGAGATTTTTAGCTTTATTATGATTATTATTATTATTATGACCTTTATTATTTTT
>JAMXBB010000002.1:69978785-70234345 GCA_024138015.1 Lumnitzera littorea | reverse complement strand
CATATACTCTATATTATATGTCTTATATACATATATTATTACTTATGGAAATATACTACTACATATATATACTATACGAGTACATATATACATACACGAAAATAATTATACATGGGTATATATATATATATATAAAGTTTACGGTACACACATACATATATATATACTATAGTTATTAAATGAAATTACTTAATACTAATTATAGGTATTCTTAAAAAAAATACATAATACATACTCTTCCATATACCTATGTACATACATGTATACATATCTAGCCTTATACATATATAAAATTAAGTCTAAATATTTATGCACACAGACATGTATTAGTAATGTTGTATGTAGAAAAATAAATACTACATTTATACATGTATATTCTACATATTATACATCTATACTACTAAAATAATTACTTACCTATTTATTTAATTTCTCTTCTGCTTTTCCTTCTTCTTTTCTTCTTCCTTTCTTTCTTCTTTTCCTTCTTTCTTTTTCTTTCTCTCCCTCACGGTTTGCTTCCCAGATTTTTGTGTTTGTGCATAATTTTTTTTTTCTTTTTCCAGATTTATATTTTCTCCCCTTGCTCACGTGAGTAACTAGCTTAAAATGTAAGCTAAGATAATTTCCAATTAATGAGAACATGACAAAATTAATCATTTCCATTTCTCTTTTATTATATACTTAACACATGTCCATTTAATTCCTTACGTAGTTGCTTCATTTGCTTTCCAGAATGTAAGAAATAAAGAAAGAAAGGAAAGGAAGAAAAGAGATAAATTGAAAAAAAATGAGAAGGAAAATAAAAATTAATAATAAATATATGTAATTTTTCGAAACATATAAATTATAACAATTCTCATCATAAATTAATTTTTAAATTTTTGTGAAATTTTATCAATTTAATTGGTACCCGCTACAATTATAATTTTTACAAGTTATTGTAGCGATTTTGTTATAATTTCACACGAATAAGCATTTTAGTCGAAAATCGCAATCGACTATAATTTTATCACTATTAAGTAATATTTAACTATTTTATAGGCTTATATTTATAATTTTAGGGTTTTGAACAAATTCGGGTTCAATTTTTATTAATGGTGCTTAAAGCAATTTTAGGGTTTTAGTATGCGATTTAGAGTTTCGATCAATTCCTAAAGTTTTGTTATCGATGTTATATTTGATTTATTAAAATTCATAATCTTTTATTGTTACTAGCCTTATCGACTTATTGTACAGTTTAGGTCACTCGAACTTGAGTTAGGATTCAACTACTAATTTCCTAGGGTTTACATCCCCACCTAGTAGATAGAATGATTGACACTTAAGCATATAGGAACATTTGTCTTGTTATTAAACGAACATGTAGCCTCCACTTTGCTTTTTCATCGACGGGTAGATGTCTCAAGGCAACATCTACAAAGTTTCATAGACTACTGATAGAAGAGTAAACAAAGAAAATATATTCAAGTAACTTGACAAAATTAGGAAGATATATGAATTTCGTACGAAAACTAGAAGGGGTATCAATTGGGCAACCATAAATGTGAGCTTCGATGGTCCAAGGTCTGTTATGGTAGGGGGCTTTGTAGACATAGTGAGGTGTCTAGTGGAGCTCCAGTGACTAAAGAAACAACAACATGCGAACTTTTTCTTATAAGTTCTTAAATTTACTAAAGATAGCAAATTTTTTCCAAAATTTATGAAACTTAGTTTTTCTAAGTATTTTCACATGTAGATTCCAAATATCAAACCAGATTTTCCAAATTCAAAGCAAAAATATGAGGTCCTTAAGAAATGGTGTCCAAAAACGAATTTTGCAATAATTTTTAAAAATAGCAAATGATGTTGTTTCTACCTAAATTTTTGTATATAAGCTCCTCAAAGGGTTTATTTTAATGTTATGTAAATAATTTTGAAAAACTATGTATCTGGATTTTGGGTTTTTTTTTGTCTCATATAGAATAATGAGCTTGAAGTACAAGCAAATAATATTTCTTAAAGTAGATTCGTTTGCATGTGTTATATTCTAGTTGTAAATGAGTATTGGGATGTTAAACCATTCAAGTAGAGTGTAGAAACAGGGGACTTAGTGTTGGAATCGGGTGATTTGATAATTTGAGTTTGTTATGCACGTCAGAATGTGAATCAAAGTATGCATTAGAATGTATAGTAGCAAAGATTGTCAAATAGTTTATCTGCAGGATGTATGTTAGAAACTGATACAGTGGTTAATTGATTTCTAGATATGTATATGTTTTTTGCAATAATTTTCTATGTCCTTTAGGCATGGTTAGTGAAATAGTTAATTTAATTGGTATGTTAATGATATTATAGTAAATTGGATGTGTAACAAGTGTTTGATAAAGTCCTTTATCTTAGGATCATAATAGTGTAATAAGGAAATGAGATATAACAATATCTATATAATGTTGAGGTTAGAAACTATATCAAAAAGTGCATTGGAGGGATCTTGTATACAGGGGTAAGTTAGAAACTACATCAAAAAATGGGTCAAAAAATAGTTAAGATTAAAGTTGTTGAGGTTAAAGTTGTCTTAAAAAGAATAATATCAGGACCTATACCCTAAGTGTAAGTACATTGGTGACTTTGTTTATACCTGATATATAGTAACTTGGATAATGTACATGTCTTCTTTAGGAGTTATACATATGGAAAAGTCTTGAGGATAAGAGTAAGACTTGGGAAATTTGTTAAATAGCCTAGGTAAGTGGAATGCTTGTGTTCTAAAGTAGATTTTATCTACTCTTAACTTATCTATGCAACACCACAAAAAGAGAGGGGGTGGAGGTGGGGGTGGTGGGGCTAAGCTGGTAGTTTTTCTTAAAATCTTCATATCATGTGTGCACTTATGATATAAAGAATGCCTTATAGGTCAAAGGTTATAAGACTTTAACTATTAAGTTTCTAAGGGTGCTTATTCATTTTACTTACATTTACATGTTTATATAAGCAACTAGGTTAACTCAACAATCCACAATCTACTAAGATCCCAAAGAGTCAAAATCACCTACCAAACAATATGACAAGATGATTAAACTTCTACAACATCAAGAGTTACTAGATATTATAAAGATCTAGCTTAACTAATACAGTCTAGTAAAGTAATCTTATTCATCTAATCCAGTTGCTTAACGAACACTCTATACTCTAATCTTAGCCCATGCCCAGCTTTTGGTTACCTACAAAATGGAACTATTAGGAGTGAGCATACCATAACTCAATAAGTTTGTCTCTCGCTATTACCATTCAAGCAAGTTATCAAGCATTATTAACAAACATGCAATTTAGCTATATACAAAATGAATGCATACGTAGTGCATGTAAGTAACACATCCATAAGGCTTCGAAACCATAAAAGGTGTAAATTTATGTCATCTACACGTCAATTATCTCCCGTACTTAACTGCATAGGGCATCTCACCTTACCCACATGAGGATGTCTATAGGTACCATCCCAACAAATGGAACTCTACTATTACCCTAGTCGAGAATACCATACTAATCAATTAGATGGATCCTATCTAAGGCTATCCACTATCAACAATCAATACAATGCCCTGCGAGCTCACTATCAACAAATCCATACAATGCCCCATTAGTTAAATCATGTGAGTCCTAACTCGAGCTACTTGCTATCAACGAATTGAAGATGGTCTACTAGCTTTGCCTCAACAAGTAAAATGTCACAAGAGACTATTACAAGTACTCATTAAGTTAATAAATCTTTGTTTGAATCATAAAGCATTTCAAAAATGTATTTTAACAAATTTTTCAGAAAACTAGGGAAACCTATAAACATCACAATCTACAACTAATGGATCATAGATATGCAATAGGTATATTTAGTTATTTTGGCCAAATATTTAAACTTACTAATTTTAATGAGGTGATCACACAAATGTTAGCATACAGAACAACTAGTCACTCAACAAACAACCAAGGGTAAGCAATAGAACATCAAACACAAGCAAGTAACAGTTCATCAAAAATCCCTCACCTAGCTTCTTAGCCTACTTGCCTACTTGTCCTGAACTTTGGGATTTCTAAATTAGAAATTAAGCCTCCTAAAACATAATAATAATATATATGTGAGTAATTGGAAGAGGGTTTCTTCAAGAACCTAAAAGTTTACCTAATTATTGAAGCTAGCCCTAATCCTTAAGTATCGTTAAAACTTGTTTTCACTCTAACTTCTTTATTTTATGTCCGTTTTTTGCATTCTTATAGTCATTTTCATTGTTTTTTAGTGTTCTTTCATTTGGAAAGGTCATTTTTAGCTTTAGGGTTAGCAATTTTTCGATTTAGGTCTTATAAGTTCATGCACCTAAAAGGAGAGTTTAGTCACTTTAGGTTTTGGGCTTACTTTTAGACTTTAGGCTTAAGGCTTAGTTTTTTTTTTTATCTTATTGTTTTGCACGTGATATTTTGGGCTTCCTTTTAAATATTTTTAGTGAATTTTTTATGCCTAACACTTTAAATTTTCATCTTAAGCTTTGGTGTTGCTCTTATAAGCCCTAAACTGGCTCTTTTCTTAAGTTTAAGGCTTTAACTTGTTGAGGGCCTTATAGCGAATGTCTTGGATGGGCCTTAAGGTTTAGTGGGCCTTTTGAATATCTTCCTTCGAGTCTTTTTAACTTAGGTTCAGATCTGGTCAAGTGTTATTAAGGCTTGTATTTTGGTTTTCTTAAGACTCTTTGACCTCATTTTACAATTTAGGGCCTTAAGCCCAATCTTACTTGCCTTTTTAGACTTAAGCCCATCATTGGCCCTAAGTTTAGTCAACTTTTCATAAAGTTACAAATCTGCTCATGAGTGATTAAGTGAGCTCAAGGCTCGATTTGTGGGCCTTTTAGTTAAATTTAAGCCCGGTTGATGTCCTAAGGCTCATATCATGACTTTATCATAATCTAATGGGCTTAATAGTTTACAAAAAAATGATTAAATGACCCATTTTATCACGACTTCCATATCTGATATTAATGATTCATTGGGTCTTAAGTGGGTTTTTCTAAACCTAATGTCCATTTTAAGTATAACTACTCACTATAGACCATGTTGAGCCTCATATCTTGTAAGATTAAGTCATAAATCCTAATTATCTTTAATTAATCATATAATTAACCCATTAATAAACATTTTACAACATGTTTGGGGTGGTTTAAGATGATTTCTTAAGGCTTTCTACACATCATGTACTTAACTTACTAGAACATACATCAAACTACCACTAAAATGCACCTAAAACCATTTCCTACCAAACTAAACATGAAAAATAAAAAATATAGTGGAGATATACATACATGTGTTTTGGCCCTAGTATGGGAATGAAGATATGAAGATGATTCTTCTATTTTTCTTCAAGTTATCGTCTTACTACAACTTATGTGCTTCTAAAGTTATATGTAACATGTTTACTACACTAAAAAGCTAAGAAAATGCACATGTATGAGCATGTAAACATGGTAAACAAAGGTGGTATTTTAATAATTTTTTCCTTAGTTATTAAGCCTAGGAACCATGCTCTTAAACTCAAACTAAAAGGAAAGTTAAAAAGGTGCAAGTTTACCTCGGTAGAAATTCGAAAGGTCTCATTTCACTTCGTTTTTAGAAAACTAAACAAACTCTCTTGGTAAAAGATGTTTGTCGACAAGAAATGGAGATAAAAGAGGATTCAAATACAAGTAGTTTTGCATCATTTGGAGGTGGTGGTGGACAGTTATAGCTTAAGGCGTTCAAGTACACAACCAGGTCCGAGAAGCGTACTTTTATTTACTTCCTTCTTGATTTTCTTTTTTTTTTTTTTTTGTGAATGGTATGTTTAGAAAGTGTTTCTAAGGTTTATTCTAGGAAAAAAGTGGAGTAAAATGCAGATAGAAGGGTCAAAAAGGGGTTGATTATGAGTGGGTGTGGTAGGGAACAAATCCCTTCTATTCTTGGTTGCATGGTATAAGCACAAGTGGGGACCAATTTGCTTTTTATGATTTTTATCAATTGAAGCAATGGCTTGTCTACTAAAGATGAGTGGTTCCTTGTTTTTCCAACTAATTATCTTGTCCTATATAATTAATTGTGATTATCTTTAGATAATTATGATGCATGAATGCATGTAGATGATTAGAATGTAATTTAAGCTTACGACTTTATTTACTAATGTAGATGACCACAGTTAAACATTGTTTAAGGTTTTTCATATTTAATTAAGTTAATTAAGCCTATGAGATCATTTTATCTAATTAATTTAAGATTTCTAAGGGCTAGAATTGATTATCGCTAATCGATTACGATTTCAAAAAGCAAATCAAGGCTATTTCGACAATTTGGTGAATTATTAGTAATTACTTAATAATGTGACTATATAATTAGAGTTTATTAATTAAATTAGGGTTTTGACACTAAATTATAGTTTCTAATTCCTTTTAGGGCTTGTATATTGGTTTGTTTATCCACTCTTACTCAACTTATAATAAGCTGAGAAGGGTAAGTTTTCTTATCCTCAAGTTCTTAAAGAAGTTAGATGGGATCTCACATCATGGGAACAAGGAGACTTTGGTATAGATAATTGGTATCTTTGAGGTAAACCGTAAAGTAGAAAATAAGTTAGAATATTGGTCAAAACGTGTGCTAGAGAAAAATTTATGTAGCTAAAGTGAATCAAAAACTAGATTCAAGCATTAAGAGCTCTACAAGAAGTCTATCAAGTTATTTTGTAAAAGCCTCAACAGGAGATTGTAAGAACAATGCATAAACCTTCTGAAGAATTAGTATATTATAAAGATTTGTACTAAGAACCATGCATTGTATAAGAATTTACAGTTGTGATACTATTAAGTTATTTTGTAAAAGCCTCAACAAGAGATTGTAAGAACAATGCGTAGATCTTCTGAAGAATTAGTATATTATAAAGATTTGTACTGGGAACCATGCATTGTATAAGAATTTACAGTTGTGATACTCTAGGTTTAGCCTGCTGTTATAAACGATTTCTACTATTGTTTGTTGTATCGAATGAGATCATATCTAGGAACAAGTATGTTATGAAGTTGAATGACAAGTGAATACAAATTATACCTTATCCTTAACTTAAAGATGGCAGTAAAGAAATGTCTTCACGTACCAAAAGTTAAGATAAATTTTTAAACAAACACTTTGAAGGCAAGACTTTACACGAATTGACACCACGATTGATCTCATAGCACTCAAAAACTCGAGACCCAACCACCATTTAAACTCCAACAACCATCACACATAGTGTGCACCACCACCACCACCAACGGCTTAACTCACAAAACCAACCAAACCACCATTAAACCCCCATTTGTCAATAAGATTCACATGAATCTACTCTTACCCACTCAAAAACTACCATAGGACGTCGAGTTTTCTACTTTTGTTGGTCTCCTACCCTTAACTTACCTACTCGGATCCAACTTGTCGCCCTAAGCCAAACCCTTAATCCACCCGCGTCTAGCCCAAAACAAGTCAATCCCTGTTCCTTTTTCTTATATTATTTTTTTTTTTCCTCTCTTCTTTTTTTTATATTAAAACGAAAATAAATTTTTAAAAAAGGGAAAAGATGAAGAATAAGAAAAGATAGGATTTTCTTAATTTTGAACATTTTCATATACATTTTATTTTTAACAAAACTTTCCATTTTCCAGTTTTTTTTTTCCTTTTTTGAAAAAAGGATAATAAATAAAACATAAAAGATTATATTTTCGACACAAAAAAATTTGTTTTCAAAATAAACAGAAGAAATAATCCCTTTTCATAATTAGGTTTTTTAGTGTTTTTTCAAAAAAGTAAAAACATTCAGGACCCTTTAAGATTTATCTTAAATAAAAGCCAAATAAATGTTGAAAAAGGAAAATTTGGCAATTTTTACAAAATAAAAATAAATGAACACATTTAAAGTTTGTTTTTTTTAAGTTGAACTATGGAAAGTCTTATCCCTACTAAAGGATATATAGGTACTTAACTAGCAACTTAGGATAGGAAATTTTTTTTCCCCTTTTGTAAATAAAATTTCTTATTTTCTTCTCTCTTTTTTTAAATAAAATTAATCTGCTTACTTATAAGTTAAAGTTATTCTTTCAAGTCAAAATATTTTGAAAAATAAAACTAAATTTTAAAGGTTAATGTGGTATCCATTTAGGATTTATTAAGTTAGCCCCTAACTCAAAACATCTATTTTTAGAAATCATTTTTTCTTAAATTAATTTAATTAAAGAGCGATAACTAAGTTACAAGCAATCCATCTAATTGGTCTTAACTTAACTCTTTTCCAGACCCTGATCAAGTGGTTGATTTCAAAATTTTCACTTTTTTCAAGAAAAACCAAAATTTTCTTAATTCTTAGTTAAGAGTTAATATTAAATGAAAAGGGTTTAATATTAATCAAACTAAGGAAAATAAAACCAAAATATCAAGCTCAATAAGCATACTTGAGATAGTCCAGTAATTACATCAACTCCAATTAAGGCGAAACCTCAATTAATGGTTGTGGTTTATCCATGCTAAGATCAATGTCCAATGGTTCAACTAATCTCGACCAAATCCTAACTACCTCCCCAACTATATCCTCTTCCAAATCAAGGTACTCCTCAATGTCACTTCTACCATCACCCATTCAAAATTCTCTCTCTGTATACTAAATTATGCTTACCCAATTTCAACTTCCTTTGATTCCTCAATCAAATCTTCAATCAATTCTATGGCATGACAATCATTAGCTATCACATCTTGGGATAACAAGGGATATTCCATCACATAGGTAAACCTATTAGATTAGGACACAAATATACATATGTGCACATAAGTATGTATAGTTGCTCACTTTCATGTTTATGTATTTATACATGTATATGTTTAACTATATAAAACCATATGTACACATATGTATATTTATCTATGTATATGTATGATATATATCTATACATATATATATTACATTACATAAACACAATACTAAGTATATTTATTTTATCATACATATATGTGAGATATTCTATGAAGTAGTATAAATAAATACATATAAATAGAGTAAGAAGATATAATTATATGGGTATATGTACAAGTATAAATAAACATATAGTGTTAGTATAATATCGATATAAGTATACCTACATATCTAAAGAATACAAGTATATGTATACTAAGATACTAATTCCTTAAAATAAGATAATAAATATATATATAAGTATATCTATGCTATGACCTTTAAGGGAAGCATTAAGAAAAAAATTACAACATTTAATAAATTATAATAATATATATGTATATATATTAATACTTCAAAATTGGGGAAAATGTAAAAATTAAAGGAATTTAGAAAATTGACACTTCAGCCAATAGGAAGGTACCACATCCACATTTCTAATTATCTAATTGAAATTGCAAATTATAAAAGTAATAAGAAAATAATAATAACTAACTAATTAGAAAATTACAAACATAATAAAAAGTGATATAAATAGTAATTTAAGCTTAAAGTAATGAAATAAAGAAATTATTATAAAATACACCTAAAAATAAAAATATTTGAAAAATGTAAAATTTGGAAATTGATTAAATCATAAATTAATAAAGAAAAGCTTAAAAAATAATTTAAAAACATTTAAGCTAAAATAGCCAAATTTATAACATTTTAGGCCCATAATGAAAAATGTGAATTATAACGTCCAAAACAAACCCTGTTATGTGAAAATACATCCGAAAATAATAAAAATCAATTATTAGATCATAAAAATCAAAATTAAAATGAAAAAGTTACACGCGACTGACGAAAAAGCTTAAACCAAGAAATTATGTAGTATAAATAGAAAACTTAAGTAGATTTTAGATAAATATTTACATAGAATAGTTATCCCATTTAAATACTTATCATCCTTTGTATTTCCTAATTATCATGTAACCTTGACAAGGACACCAATCTCCCTGCTAACTGCTATGATCCATGAGTTTTACAATGGTCAAGTGAGTATTCTTAATAACTTTATACTTGTTTTGTGCTTATAATTAGTGCACCTAAATTTTTTATATATTAATAAATTGATGAACGGGGTTTGGGGATGTGCATGTGCTTGATACTAGTTGTTAAATTGTGCTAAATATTATCAAATGTAATGACTAAAGAGTTAGTTGTATGATATGCCATTAGATGATTTGGATGATTTGCTGATATTGGTTAACCGCTTAATAATTTGACATAATCTTGTTTGATTTATCTTAAATTAAATAGATCTTACATAAGCACGAACATTACTTTTATTATTCCGGTCATCACCTCACACAGATAGTAATGAAGGGCCTTATAAAGATAAGAATCCCATATGATTTGATTAATAGTACAATGTAGGAGCACTTGTGCAACAAGACCCTACCCTTAGCTCGCGAGTTTACCCAGCACTAAGGATGCTAATCATGGGTGGCTGAAGGTTACGTCTAAAGACCACAGCTATAGGGTATTGGTGTCACAATTACCTTTCATAATATCACACACAAATATAAAATTTGCCTCTTTTTAAAAGTGAAAACACTATATAATAAATTGAACACACTTACAATCTTTTGAAAAAATATTTGTGGAAATCACAAGCTAGCGACAAGAGTATAGTCAATTTATAGTATACGATGAGTACCAAGGTTATATTTTATAGTGAAGGAAAGAATAGAGTTTAGAAAGATAACTAAGTACTAGATTCTACTATTTTTACTCTAATCTAGGCAACCGATTAAGCAAATTTTAAGAGAGAACATATAAGTTATCTAAAAAGAAATAAAAACTATGATGAAATTAAGTGTGGATTTTAGCAATTTCTTGGTATTGGGATATGGATTTCGTTATAAAAGATGTATAAGTAACGAGTAAATAATCGGCTAAAATTATTGTAGTTATGCTATTAGAGTACTTATGATAGTCTAAAAATAGATTTTACTCACACTCACAGAATTTATCTAACTTTCGTTTCATAAATTCTATCGTGCAGCAGAAGCATTGTATTATCAATATCTCATCTACATTATCATCTAGCTATTCAAGTCCCATCACTACTTAAATAACCATATTAAAATTGATTTCTCATTCCAACTAATTTTTAGCTCTAGGTGAGTATAAGGATTGAAGTTATAATTCTAAAGAATTACCCATGTAAATTAAGAATCTTAAATTCTATTCGAGGTTTTCGAATCCTATTACAATGTTTAGACCCTATTAAGATAATAAGGGAGGAGGCCCAATGTGTAGGAAACGCTATCTAGCTCAACATTAACCTAACACTCCAGTTATACCTAATTACACCATAAAACTAAGTAAAATTCCAAATTTATACTATTACGATACAAAAATATCAGTAGCCACAACTACTTCATTGTATTCATAGATTATCCATAAGCATGATAAGCTCTATTTATCATATTTGTGGAGAATAAATATCAACACATAATACACATGAACATGAAATTGAATGTTACATTAAACATGAAAAAAGTATGAGAAACATTACAAAACCAAGCTCCTCAACCTCAATAATGGAGTTCCTCAAGATTCTCTCAACAATCTCCATAGATACAATGGAAATCTACAAATCCAAACCTTAAAAAGAGCTAAAATCCACTAATAGTTTACAGTACGATCATGAAAATATAAGAAAAATCATAAAACTATGCTAAAAGTAACCTCAGATAACTTAAAGAAGAGAGAAATGGCGGAAACTGGAACCTTAAACCCTAGAAATTACAAAGCCAAATCTAAAAAAAATGAAGAAGAAGAGGATTTTATATTAGGTCATTACCATCATGACAATAAGCAAGGGTACCACTATGCCCGTAGACACATGTTAATGCATACCATGACGAAGGACAGACAAAGCTAGTCATAGGGATGGATCTAAGCTTTTTGAAAGCTTGAAAGAGTGATGGGAAAGTGCGCATAAGGGTGAAAAAAGGAATGAAAAAGTAAGCAAAACCCACAAATAGCTTTAAAAGAGACGAAGCATTAATAGAACTTTTGATGACTCACGGCACAGCTCGATATGATGCACGAGATAGGTCGGTGATGGTACTCACCACCTAGCTTTGCTTAAGGATTAGGATAAGAGTAAAATAAAAGTAAACAAACAATGTTATAAGTGGAAAAATATCTAATGTATTAATGATAATCTGATGTCTATAGCTATATGTACAAGGGAGTATTTATACCTTAAAATTTAGGACAACCTACCTAAAAAAGAAAAGACCAAAACAATATTGTCTTAAAAAAGTAATATACAAAGTATACAAAAGGTGAAAAAGAGTATTTATAGAAAAAGCAATGATTATAGTAGCAAATTCTATGAGTGGTCCAGGACATGTAGCAGCAATACATTAGTAGCCCTGTTGGAGGATGCAGACAAAAGAGTACAAGCTAATCAAGTGTCCAAGCAAGGGTACCGAGTAAGCATGGACTCATCTAAGCAAGAGTGGCTAAGGATTAGTTTAGGGTAGATCTCTCGGCTTCTCAGTAGTAATGGAGTCGAGCAATTGGTCGACTTAGACATGATTGAGCGAGCGCATGAGGTTTGGTTACTATCAGGGCATTCTTCAAGTTGGCACACAATTTTCAAGAGATGAGCAGTCATTCAACTCAACACATAGAATTGATCAGCAGCAACGAATAACTCGACTTCAGTAGCAGTCAGCTAAAGCATGAGGATTCGCCTTACCAGTCATTTCAGTTCTCGAGCTCGGCTGTGGGTTAAAGGCCTAATAGTCCAATTCCCATTATGTGTCATGTGCTTCTCTTCTTTTCTTTTAATGAAATATTGTGTTTTTGTTTCAAGAGTCAAGTATACCATCATGCCGGTATACTCTTTTAGTTTTGCAAGTTGATTTAATTTTGTTTTAGGTACCGTCTTGACGGTAGACAGGCATACCAGTATGCCAGTAGTTATAATTTCCATATTTTCTTCTTTACTTCTTTCTTCATTTCCGAATTCATGAATTAAGGCTAACATATAGTGGTAGCCCCAAGACCTATAAGATTAAATACAAAAAGTTTAAATTTTTTAAATATATGACACTTTTGAGCGTCAAAATACAAAAATATGAATTACACTTATGTTGAATAATTATATATGATTTTAATGAAAATTTATACATTTTTACTCAAAAATCTATTGAATCACATATAATTATTAAAGAAATCCTTTAGATAAGTGTGTGATTTTACACACTTATCAGGCATAAGAGTAAACTGCGAAGATCATCCACCGCTAAACCTGAGAATTTGTAAGTTATTGGATTTTTGGAAATGGAAAGATATTTTATGAAATATGGAATTTTAATATATAGTTAAAAACCTAGGTGCTAAAATTCGTTATGATTGTGTTAGTGTGTCTCTAACCCTTACCTTAGAAAGCATTAAATCCAAAGTTGTATTTAGCATTGATCAACTGTATATATTGTTTAGAATATTGCTTATTCATGTATCCATATATTTGTTAATTAATTGTTTGATAACTTACTTATCGATATAATATGAGGGATATCTTACTAAGCTCATGTAACTTACTTTTCAATGGTTTTCTCTTGCAAGTTGAATGATAACGAAGCATGGGTTAAGAGCCGAGTATTAAGTACAAGTATTGAGATGCCTTAAAAGATAGAATCTGAAAATAGATCGCATATCTAGTTTAGAACATTAAATGTAATTACTATTCTTATTCTTAGATTTTGTAATTTCAATAAATTTAAATTTTAGATCTTTATTACCTGATCTTATCGTTTGGTAAAAGATACCAATTCTCTATGATTTTGAGAAATTGTGAAATTTTGTAATTTTAGATATCCATAGCTATTTATATTTTACAATATGTTAATCAATTAAAAATCAAAAACTCTAATAATTAATTATTTAAAGTCTTATAATCCCTTACTTACAAGGCAGTTTTCCTATCATAAGCACACACATAATACAAAAATTTTAAGTAATCCTACTAAACTCTTCTTAAGATCATGACAATGTTCGTTAGGACATATAGGTGTAACAAAATATGTGTATTTATATAATATATATATATATGTTCTCACAAGGGTAGAAATAATTATGGAAAATTTTTGTATATATGTATATATATATATATATATTTGTTTTATTCTTCTAAGCTTAAAATGATAGAATATGAAAATAAGTATGTTTATGTATAAATATACATTTATTTCAAAAATAATATGTATATATGTATATTTTTTCTTTTCTTAAAAAAAATTACTTTTTAGTAAGGCTATATGGAGTAAGGAATTTTTTGTATAAACCTATGTTCTTATTCTTTTTTATTTTGTTTTAGGGATGGGTAAAAATATGCGCAAATATGTATACTTAAATATTTTTTTTATATTACGAAGATAGTATATAAATGTAAAGATACTATGAAAAATACAGACTAAACATGAATATACATGCATGTACCGCCTACACATATTCAGCATATACACATTTTTATTTTATGGGTTTTGAGTATATAATAATAGAATATTTGTTTATGTATATATAAGTATATTTCAGAAATAAATATGTATGTTAGTATTATTTTTCTGAAATATGTTGTAAAAATGAAAAATAAAAAATATATATATGTATAATCATATACTGGACATGACCTTCAATAAGAAGTGTAAAATTAATTTTTTGGTTTTTTTTTTTGTTATTTATTCTTTATGATATATTATACATATATAGCAATATTATAAATTAGTAAAAATAATGAAATTAAAAAATTAGGAAAACTAATGAAGATAGGTAAAATGATTAAGTTATTCAAGTAATTTAAAACTATCAATAAATAATTAAAATAAACGCCTAAATAAATAAATCAATATACAAACATATTTGCTCACAAATATATACACTTTTCTACAAAGGGGGAAATTAGTAAACACATACTATAAAGTACATACAAAACATCAACTGTATGATATGAAATTATTCAAAAAGCCATGGTTTTATATATATGCATCTACATATGTGCTTAAAGTCCAAAAATTTTGAAGAAGATATACTTCAATATGTACAATTAATTAACTAAAACAACCATCACAATAATAATAATGTAATAATGATGATGATGATCATGATAATTAGAACGATACTAGCGATGATAACCATAACATAGGATCATATATCTACCAGAATTAAAATGTGTATGTATGTACGCATATACATGCGATAGGAACTTAAAATAATACTACAGCATGTTAAAGCTAGAATTTCTCAGTTGATTAACTATATGATTTCAATATTTTCCACCCCACTTTATTACTTGTCTAACTTATACTGTCCTACTACTATTTATCTCACTACACGTATATATTACAATTAAATTATAATATAACAATATACTAATATAGAATTTATGAAAAGTGAGAAAATCCAACCTCGTGTAATATTTACTGAGTTATATACTTTTACTCATATGATAAAATAATATTTCCTAATACCATAATAGATAAGTTTAGCAATGTAAAATAACTTTGAAAATTTGAATTAAATTCCAACAAAATAAGTACTCTCAAACTTGATAAGGATCAACTATGAAAATGTAAAAATTTAAGATAAAACTAAAAAGTTATTTAAAATTCAAAACTTAAGTTGATTAGGCCATTAAGTACTACATTTACTTACTCATTAAGTTTCTTTTATTATTATCTATCAAGAAACATCGATTAAGAGGGTGAACTGCCTGTAAATTGATACGATTTATATCGACTTTGGTCAAGTAAGTACTCATGATAACTCTACACTTGTTTTGTGCTTGTAATTAGTTTACCAAAATTTTATATATTAATAAATTGATACTTGGGGTTCGAGATATACATGTGGCTAAATATTAGTTGTTAGTTGTGCAAAATGTTGTTAAATCTAGCAACTGAAGAATTGCTTGTATAATTGACTATTGCATGAATTAGATGTTTTACTAATAATGGTTGATCATTTAATAATTTGAATTAATCATATTCTATTTATTCTAAATTAAAAAGGATAGTACATATATACAAACATCGTATGTATTGCTTCAATTGTCAGCTCACATAGATAGCAATGAAGGGCCTTATAGGATGGGGATCCCATGCAACTTGATTATTTATTATTAGTACAGTGTATGAGCACTTATATATTAAGATCCCACCCTTAGCTCGTAGGCTTACTTAACACTAGAGATGCTAACCATAATTGGCTGGAGGTTGAATCTAAAGACCTCTGTTGTAAGGTGTGAGTCTAAACTAAAAGGGCCACCTCACCATTAAACTTGAAAATTTGTGAGTTATTAGATTTTTTAAAATGGAAATATATTTTATGAAATATGAAATTTCAATATATGATTAAAAGCCCAGCTGTTAAAACCTTATTATGATTGGTGCCAATAAATCTCTAACCCTTACCTTGGAGGGCGTTAAATCCAAAGTTGTATACGATACCTGGTTAACTGCATATATTTTTTGGTATACTACTTATTCATGTGTCCATATATTTATTAATTAATTATTTGATAACCTACTTACTAGTATAGTAAGAAAAATATTTCACTATGCTCGTGTAACTTATTTTCTAACAATTTATTTTACAGGTTTGTTTAAGTTAAGATAGGGATAAGTTTCTTGTGCAAAGTACAAATTCAAGATATGTAAGAGAAAGAAAATATTGGGAAATTTGTAGATGGTATAAAAACATCCTATGTAAAAAATATTTATATGTTAGGGTTTTGTAATTTTAGTATTGCCTATAATTTATAAAATTGACTTATCCTATCTTATTATCTAGTAGAAGATATCGATTCTTTGCAGTTTTAATGGATTATGAAATATTGAATATCCATAATTATTTATATTTCATGATAAATTAATAAATTAAAAATCGAAAACCCTAATAATTAATTAATTAGAGTTATGAAATTTCTAACTTGAAAAGTGACTTTCGTATCATGAGTGCATACGTGATATTAAAAAGAATCATGCATATACATGAACATCGTATTTATTACTACAACTATCACCTCACACAAATAGTAATGAAGAGCCATATAAGGATGGGGATCCTATGCGAGTTGATTATTTATGATTAGTATAGCGTATGAGCACTTATACAGTAAAACCTAATCGTTGGCTCGTAGCTTACTTAGCGCCAAAAACGCTAACCATTGGTAGCTAAGGGTTAAATCTAAAAACCTTCATTATAGGGTGTGAGTTTAGACTGCAATAGCTACCTCTCCGTTAAACTTGAAAATTTGTGAGTTATTAGATTTTTAAAAATGGAAATATGCATTGTGAAATATAGAATTTCAATATATGGTTAAAAGCCCAACTGTTAAAACCTTATTGTGATTGGTACTAATAAATCTCCAACCCTTACCACAAAGAGCGTTAAATTTGAAGTTGTATGTAACACCTCATCAATTGCATATCTTATTTGGCATATTGCTTGTCACGGCCCAAGGGAGCTAATCATGGTAATCAACATAAACTGTACAAAGGACTATAGATTAATTTCTCTTTCAATCGACAACCTTTTATACAATATACATGGCTTATACTACAACTAACAACCTAGAATTAAGTAAGTGTAAGTAATATTATTCCATAACAATAACAACAAACTGCTTAACTATAAATAACACACACACACACACACACACACATATATATATATATAAATTACAAATGAGAAGACGATAATAACTCATATTACAAATTGTTATCATATTATATTACATGCTAAGGTTCTAAGTCTAAATACAATATCATAAGTGTACTCATATCACCTCTTATTCCCACATCAACTCTCCAATGTACATCTAATCTCGAGTATATAATGACTCAACTTTACGAATAGCTCGGCCAACAAAAGTAAACTATAGGGATATAAACTAATTAACTTAATGAAATAATTTCCTCAACCATACAACAAATAAGTTATACAATAATTAATTCAATCATATAAATACATAAACAATCAGTATAACATGCAAATACAGGCAGGTGACTAGGTACTACATACAACTCAAATTTAATGCTCTCTGAATTTAAGATTGAAGATACATCAACAACAATAAAATCCAAGTATCATACTAGAACTTCTATCATAACGAAACTTCCATTTCGTATTCAAAATATAATGATATATCCATTTTTAGTTTTTATAAAAAACGAATTCTACGTATAATTGTAAGTAAATTCACACAGGCCTTACTCACCCCTGAATGAAAACCTCTAAACTCGACCCTTAACTAGGCAGTTGATGTCTCTAATGCCTAGTGATTCCACGAACTAAGGTAAGGTTATATCGTACGTATGTACCATACAAAATACTATAATATCAAATAATCAACCCAAATATAACATCTCACTACCTCCATGTGATGTGATAGCTGAAATTAGTTATGCAATGCATGATTATGTGTGTTTCAATTTACTTATTTCAAATCGGAAAATGTTAGGTCTTATTATTCAGAGATCAACAAGGTCACAGACAATCAATTCCTATCAAATTCATTATGCAACAACTAATATGTTATCATACTTTAAAATAAATTCACTATTAACAAACAGTATCATACATAAGCATAATCTAACCTTTATACAACATTTAATTATTAATCACGATTTATATTCGCTAATTACAAACACAAGCAACTATGGAATCATTAAGAAAAACCCATTCAGCCATGATCAACTCAAAGATCGTAGTAGTCTGATAGCAACTCAAGATCAAAATTAAGATCACCTAAGAATAAAGAATATAGAAAGTAGTAAGTTTAAGAATTAAAAACTAAACTAGTATCGTAACTTGTACTGTTTACTTAACTTAGTTATTGATTTACGTAAAATCGTCGATTCAAACTTTTTATCTAATCGTGTATAACTTTTTCAATTTAACTCGAATCTTTATGAACTTATAATCAATTTCGATCGCTTTTAAGCGTATTTTCTTGTAATGAGATCCGTTTTGGACATTATAACTCGTAATTTTGATTGTGATATAAAAGTATCACAAAGTTTATTATTTTTACTTAAAAAGCTATAAAATATCAATTTAAACTTTTTCTTAATATATTTGCAATTTAATAATTACTTAGATCGTATAATTAGTAATTTTCTTATTTTAAGCTTATTTTACTATAACTACCTGTTTTTACTTATTTTTAAGATTTTAGCATTATTAAATCGATTTTTTTCTACTTTATTGTTTTTTTAATTAATTAAGTATTTCATTATTATTATTAATTACAAAAATTAATTAATTTATAATAAATGATGACATAGCAACATATGAAAGCACAATGTGTCACCTTTGTAGTTTTTCCATAATTTTCCATTATTTTCATATTTTATAGTATAATTATATATATAAATACTTATGATTATATTTTATCAAATTTTCTAATTTACTTAATTATTAATTTTTTCTCCAAATTTACGGTAATTATGTATATATATATATATCTATTAACTTAATTTATTTATTAAATTAATAATATAGTATATTGTATATACTATTTAATTTTGCTCGTATTTTTACGTATATATCACTATTCATATACGTACGTTTTTATGTATACTATACATTTTATATTAAATTATTCTAACTTTATTTATACATTATATACAAGTATAATATACATTTAATTATACTTTATATACTTATATACATATACAGTTTTACTATATATGTGTATATATACTAAAATACAAAATATTAATAATAATAATATATATACACCTTCACATCCAGCAATATACATATACATATATACAAAAAAAATTCTTATACTTTGAAAATACTAAATATATATACATATATTTACTATATACGTATACGTATATATACCTCATATAGTAAAAATAATAATAATTACATATATATACATTATCACGCATATGTACATAAATAACTAAATAAAATACAAAATATAAATGTCTATAAAGGAAATACCTAGTACATATACATATACTATATGTGTATACCTACATATATTATATAATAAAATACTAAATATACATATATATATATAATACACACGCATATATATGCACAAAAATGTGTAGAAAAATACATATTATATATATTACATTTATACCTATATACATATACCGTATATTAGACATAATAATACATATACCCATGCATACATACATATATATATACATAAATAAAAAAAATACATAATACATATATTTATCTATTCAAGCATACATATATATACATGTAAATAAATAAATACCTAGTATACATATATATACCATATGATATATATATGTACAAAAATTTAAATAAATACTTACTTAATTGTTTTAATAATTTGAATAAAAAAAAATTCCCTTCTCCTTCTGCTTCTCCTTCTTCTTCTTCTTAGTTTTTTTTTTTTTTTTTCCTTTGCTTTTCTTACTCGATTTTTGTGTGTTAAATTACTTTGTTTCTTTTTCTCTTCTCACTTTTGCTTTTGGTGTTTTAAACTTCTAGGATTCCAAACATAGCAATTAGTAAGAGGAATAAAAGTAGAGAAATTTGTAAAAGCAAATCTCAAATCAATGCATTAATGAGGATAGGACATAAGAATTATTACACTTGATTTTGATCTTACAAATTCTCAACACCTATGAGAAGAAAAAACTCGCGTAGGCTATTGAAGCTTTGTAGAACTGGAACATGGCACAAGAAAAAAATTAGAAGGAAGAAAAGAAAAGAAAGAAAAAGGAAGAAAAAAAAATAAAAATAATTATATGTAATTTTTTTAAAAGTAAAAATAATAAAAATAACATTTATAAATTAATTCTGGAATTTTATAAAAATTTATCAATTTAATTGATACCTATTATAATTATAATTTTGACGAGCTATATCAACATTTTCATTAAAAGTTTTATATGATTACGCAATTTAATCGATAATTATAATCGACTACAATTATATCACTATTAAGTAATATTTATTTATTTTATAAGTTTAAAATTATAGTTTTAGGATTCGATTTCAAGTAGTTGCATGTACATCGAATTTAAGATTTTTTGTATACGATTTAGATTTCAATCAAATTTCTTAAGTTTATACTATCAATACTATATTCAATTTCTAAATTATATAAAAAATTTATTATTTCTAACCTTATCGATTAATAACTACATGAGGTTTACATTACTTATTCATGCATCCATATGTTTGTTAATTAATTGTTTAATAATCTGCTTACTAGTATAGTACAAAGGATATCTCACTAAACTCGCGTAACTTACTTCCCAACAGTTTATTTTGCAAGTTTGTTTAAGCTAAAATGGGGATAACTTTTATGTGTAGAATACAAATTCAAGATATGTAAGAGAGAAAATATTGAGAAATGTATAACTAGTATAGAAACATCCTATGTAAAAAAATATATTTATATAATAAGGTTCTGTAAATTTAGTATTTCTTGTAATTTATAAAATTGACTTATCCTATCTTATTATCTAGTAAGAGATATTGATTTTCTATAATTTTAAATATTAAATATTCATAGTTATTTATATTTCATAACAAATTAAAAACTAAAAACCCTAATGATTAATTAATTAAAGTTTTGTAATCTCTAACTTGTAAAGTAGTTTTCGCATTATTAGTACACGTGATATAAAAATTTTAGATAATTTTACTAACACCTCTTCGCCACCATGCTCCCCCCTCCCCCCCAGGGAAGGTTCTTGATAGTATTTATATTATAAGGGTGTTATACAAAATTTTTCAACATGACATAATATCATTTAATATTTTCAAAAATTCATTAAAACAAAGCACCTTGTTAAGCAAATACTATAAATCAATGTTATTTTAATAAAATAAAATTACTGCATGAAAGTACATGTAAAACAACCTAGGAAAACAAATTTTCATAATTTTCTAAGTTAATTTGCAATTTGTAGAAATTACATGAAAATCAAATGATAATTTTACACTCACCGAGATAGGGCTATTCAACTACCAATAGTTGTCGACCCAACTTATCTCACCCTCAATTGCTTAAGTTCAAAGCCATGCCTTGTTGGTTTTGATTTGATGTAAGAACCTGAATTCACTTAAAATTTCCCTAATTTTCGCTTACTTTTGTTTGTTTAGCTAATCTTTAAGAGAGTATTTCTTAACTCAAGAGTTGTCTAAAATGTTAAAGAATATGGTATACTCTTCCTTTCGTAAAGCTTAGGTCAATAAAGGTAGATCATGTAATCCATTTGTCACGTAATGTATCATTTAAATATTTTTCTAACAACTTGGCTTTGTTTTCCCTTACCAATTCACACATCAAGTGCCCTATTAAATTTGGAGAAGTGCTACACTTATTCCAAATGTGTCTAAGTAAGATGGAAAGAAGGAAGAGTCTTCTAAATCCCATGACTTTAAGCCAAGTTAGAGATATGCAAACATAGTTAAGCTAACCTTAAAAGAAAGTACTGATGATATCTCAAGGCGAATTTGCTAAGGGAATAAGGTCAAATACCTTAACATTTTTGTTGATTCAAAGACCATTAGAGCTTAAAGTCAACTTCTAGTTAACCATTGAAGTTCATAAGTTAATTGATAAGTTCATGGACTTATTTCCTAAAGAACTACCTAAGAGTTTGCCCATATCAAGCATCGAGCATTGCTTCAATTTGCAACCTGATGCTACTGCTTTACCAAATAAGCTAATTTATCAAATGAACCCTGTGTAATTAATTGAACTCCGAAGGAAAGTGAATGAGCTCATTAAGCATGGTTATGTGTGGGAAAGTTTAAGTTCATGTATTGTGCCAACTTTACTTGTGACAAAGAAGGATGAAACATAGTGCATACATATTGATGGTTAGCTATCAACGAGATTAGTACCATTTATAGATATCCTATTTCAAGACTCATTGGCATGTTGGATGGCTACATGGAGCCAAAATCCTTTCTAAGATCAAACTTAAGAGTAAATATCACTAAATTAAGATGAGACTAGACAATAAATAGAAAACTGCCTTTGAAACAAGCCATGGGTTGTATGAGTGGATGGTTATGCTGTATGGTCTATCCAATACTTTCATAAAATCGATAAACCATATGTTAAAAAATCTTATTAGTAAGTTTTTGGTGGTTTGTTTTGATTAAATTCTTATATATATTCCTGATCTAAAGAGCTATTCATTGGGCTTATCATGTGTTAAGGAGGAATAAAAGTGGACAAAAAGAAGATTCAAGCTATTTTAGATTGAAATGGTCAATCGCAACCCATATTGTAGATATGAAAACCTTCCATGGCTTAACTTCATTTGAGTTTCATTTGAAACTACTATGATAGCATTTATAACTAAACCTACAAAGGAGGACTCTCAAATCAAACAACCAAGGTCGATCTATAAGTATGTGTGAGGCATATATGGACAAGATATCAAATAAGATCTCACCCTAATACATTTAAGGTAACTTGCAAGGTTTTCGATATAAGATAACTAGCAACTTCAATTTCTATACCATGGAAGTTGAGACAACATTTATATAACTACCATTATTCATAATTAGAGCACACAACTGGTCCTTCACCCTACAACTAATGGGGAACTAATTCTCTAATTGCTCATTCTCAACCAAAGGGATCACCCTCAAAGCTCAATGTATTACCATGTTCAAGAATTCTCCTTATTCCATATAGATAGCAACTTCCTCCTCTTTTAGTGCTATTTTAGCACACTCTTCCTCTTCTCTCATATTGTCCACTACTTCATCATCTATACTCTCAACTTCTAAGATCGATACTTTAATTTTGATAGACGTGGTTCATCTACCTAAAACCTTGGCACTTGAAGTATTTTTTCTTGCTACTCTTATGACCTAAGGTTTAGCATCTCTTAAACTTCCATACTTCTCCTTCAACACTCTTACCTCTCTATTCATCCGTTCATTTTACTCGGTTATCTCTTCAACTTCGATTAGCTCTTATCTACCTCCTTATGTTAGTAGGAACAAGTCAATTAGATTAAGTTCAACTCAGGAGACCTTAGAAAAGACCCTAAGGCCTTCATTTATTAATTCCTTAAGCAACTCAAATAGCATCACTAAGCGTATCGATTTTCTCCACTTCTAGTGTGGAGCTTATATCATACTTCAGGCCTCTAATGAATGCTAAAATGGTTCAAGCATCTAATTCCTAAACCTTACATTAGATCATGAACATTTGATATTACTTTACATATTCGTCCATGTAAATTCCTCCCTACATCAAATCATGTAACTTCTTAAGTGAGTTCCTACAAATAATAATCGAGAACAAACCTCCTTCCCATAACTCTCCTCATCTCTTGCCAAGTTCATATCTCTTATTCTACTTCTTGTCTTAGTAGCCTACAAATTTTTTCCACTAAAGTGCAGCATATTTGGAAAATTCCTAAGCAACTAATTATACCTTCACATTCTCAACACAATCATGGTATTCAAATAGCTTCTTTATCTTATCTTCATAATTGAGGTTATCATCAACACCACTACTTCCAAAAAAAATTCCATATTTATAGCTTTAAATTCTCCATCCTTTTAAGAGCTAGATAACCTATATCCTTAGCTTCATAAAAGTCATCATCATTGTCTTCTCTTACTTCCTCCAATTGACTCTATCTCTTAACCGAGCATCATGTTCAATCTTCCTACTAGTCAAATATTATCTTCTAGAGCAACTCTCTCATCATTTTCTCTCAAATTTCTCTAGGCTGGTACTCTATGCATATTGTTTCTCATTTGGTCAACTCAGACAACACTTAGGGCCTACTTAATGGTTGAGCTTCTACCTTTTTTGCATAATCACTACCAAATTTGCAACTATAGCAGTCGAATCCCTAATTTGCTTACCTATGGACCAAGGTATGGGAGGAAGATTACCCTATAGCCAAAGGCATCACTCTTGTTGTCTCAAGCAATTACAGGGACACTACAATTTGATATTTTCCATTAAAAAAACCACCAATCCATGGTAGAACAAAAGAAAAAAAAAAACAATACAATAGCACAATACAAACAACTCAACAACGACAACAACAATCCTAACACTTCCTCTAAATAGCCTCATTACTTGACCCAACAATTACACTCACTTCAAACTTAACTTAAACCATAATAGCAACTTCCCAATGCAAACCTTAGGTTTTGATACCAAAATGATATGTTTCATGTAGATGAACATACAAAAGAAATATCTCACGAAACAAATATTAAAACACTATAAGAAGCCTAGTAGAATTATTAAAAATTTTCATATCACATGTATATCCATAATATAAAAACTAACTTATAAGTTATAAATTGTAAAACTCTAATTAATTAATCACTACAATTTTTAATTTACTAATTTATTGTAAAATATATATAATTATGAATATCCAATATTCGACAGCCTATCAATACAACAAAGAATCGATACTCCTGACCAAATTATAAGATATAGTGTGCATTTAAAAATATTTCTACAATTTACTAAAGTTGTCGAAATTTAATTAAAAGATTATTTATTATATAAAATATTCTAAATCCATTATACAAATCATTTTCTAATCCTAGTTCTTCATTATATCATTCAATAGTCATACTCTGTGCTCGACTCCTATCTCAATCCCTACTATCAATCGATATGCAAACGTTAACTATTAGAGAGTAAGCTACACAAGGTTAATGAGATATCTCTTTTAATATAATAGCAAGTAAGTTATCAAACAATTAATTAATATATAAATACATAAATAAATAGTATGCTAAACAATGTATGCAATTGACTAGATGATGCATACAACTTCAAACTTAATGCCTCCTGAAGAAAAAGTTAGAAATTTATCAACACCAATCACAATTATGTTCTAACACTTAAGTTGTGAACCATATACTGAAGTTTCGTATTTCATAATATATATTTCAATTTCCAAAAATCCAATAACTCACAAATTCTTATGTTTAGCAGTAAAGTGATCTTCATAATCCATACTCACACCCTATAGCAAAAGTCTCTAAACTTTACTCATAACCAAGCAATTAGTATCTCTAGTACCTAGTAAGCCCACCTACCAAAATAAGATTATATTGTATGAGTACAACGTATTAAAATATTTTAATTCAATATATATAAACAACCCTTGTATGGTCTCTCTTTACCTTCACGTGAGGTGACAACTGAAATAAATAATACAATACCTGATTAATGTATAATCTATTTAATTTAAGGTAAGCTAAATATAATTAAATCAAATTATTAGATGATCAACTAATGTCAGTAAAATATTCAAATTATACAATAATCAATCATACAACTAATTCTTCAATTGCCAAACTTAACAACATTTTACACAACAAATAAGAAATATTCAACCACATACATATCCTAAACCCTAAATATCAATTTATTATTATATGAAATTTAGGTATACTAAATATAAATACAAAATAAGTATTAAAATATCAAAAATACTCATTTAATCAAAGTCTTACCCTCTAAATCGTATCACCTAATAAGTAAAATAATAATAATAACTTAATAAGTATTTAACTGTAGTGTTAAATTACCTAATTACTAACTATTCTAGTTAAATTTCCCAATTTCACCTAAATCTTAAATTGTGTCTTAACTTTTTTATTTTATTTTAACTTCGTCGTTTTTTTTTTTTTTGTTCATATAGTCTGTTTTTCTTTTCTTCATTTCATATGTACTTTTCACTTAGCAAGATCTAACTCGATCGATCAACTTAACATAAATGTTACCAACTGACGATACCTCTAAAACTATCTTATAACAATTTATTGCTCATTGTCAAACTATTAGATATTAATATGATAAGATGTTCTAATAATACTTGGTTTACTATATTATCAAATATATATAAAGGTTTGTACTTAGTAGAATCGAGACACCCACATACGTTGTGGTATGATAACCAATTCTGATAAATCTCATCGAAACTAGTTTAAATAAAATAAAAATCAATACATTCTCATATTGCCCAATCTCACCTGGAAGACTCTATGGAAATTATAAAGTATTATCTTTAACATACCAACTAGATCCATAACTGGCAACCATATACTTCAAATGATAATAAGGTTCGTCAATATTGTATTGATATACTATTATATTATAATTAGATCATAATTTTTATAATAAAATAAGCATGATAATCATAAATTTTGATTTCTTCTAAAAGGTGGATTTCCTATTTCGTAACATTTTTATCATATAGTCATCATAATTGGCAAAATTTTGAAAAAATATATTTAAGTCAATAACTCGATTACTAAAATTACAATCTAGTACATTCATAATGCATGGATATAAAACACTGATATCACATTAAGATGATAACACGTAAATATAATTATTTCTAATATAAATAAGTGAAACAAATCTTGTACATCCAAGAATGTGTAATAAAACAAGCATGTCCATGTCTATAAACATATTCTCATGCTTATAAATGTGCATTTTAATATTAATATTATTATCATCGTCTTTCTCGTCATAGATATGTTCACACCTTATGGTAATAGGTCTTTTCCATGAAAACTGAGTATATAGACATTATCCTCAAAACATAAGTTCTCTTTTTATTATTATTATTATTTATAAAAAGATACATATATATACATCTATATGTTAATAACTACCATTTGACTTAGTAACCTATTTGATAAAATAACCTAACAACCTCCATTAAGTTTACATAGTATTTAAATATCCGAAATAAGGATTAAATAGCCTGAATAATTAACAATGAGGATGAAAATGTTATCAAAGTTGTAGTACCTAAAACAGGTCATCATCATCTCCTTCAAAAATTGGCAAATAGGAAGAATGCACTATCGGAACAACCTCAACTAGCAATTAATCACGATATGCTATCATTATATACGTATATGCGAACATACATACATATATATATTAATATACTTCAAAGTAAACCAAAATTCAATACACAAAGATTATTATATATATATATATATATATATATATAAATCAATTTACATAGCAGTATCAATTATTAGGAGCACTGCAAACCAAAAGTAAGAAGACTTGTAGGTTGTCATCAATATTACCATATAATATTATATTACCATTTGTAAAGTCAAATCATAGCATAAATATGTATTGTCAATGTTTAATAATATCTTTAGTCATCACTTTCGTGTAATTCTGATAATGTTGTGATATTATTGATATATCTGACATGGAAACTGGAATGAAGAGAACATTACACAACCCGTCGTCCTCAGAACCAATGCAATCGAGAATTATAAAAAAAAAAAAAAAGAAACAAAATCTCCGATGACAAAAATCTTTAAAATCAAAGAGTTGCTGCACAAATTAAACTCTATACATAATTACCGAGTCAACTCGAAGAAATGAGACAGTGACTCACCGCAGAAGGAAAGGACAAGGTCGAATATACTTTGGTCGAGAACTCATTCGCAGGTTCATTTTCATCGAACACAACTTAGTTCGATCTCAAAAGCTAGAGTGCGGAAGGAAGTGGTGGTTGCGAGCCTAAAGTGAAGTCGCTATCATCGAAAATGGAGAAACATCGCTAAAGTAAACTCCTAAGGTGAGTCAGTTGGAACCTTCCTTCGTCAACTCCGATTGCATCTTAGCTAGTTTATCGGAGCTCGGTCGGATAACAAGAAAAACTAAGTTACAGAAGAAATGAGAAATGAGAAAAATAGGAAGTTGAATGATATGGTTATTTGGATGACGAAATATGGAATAGGAGACATAAAAACTTGTTTGCGAAGTCAAACGATTTGGACAAAAACTGAATTTTGCTGGAAAGAACTTCTTCTTCTTCTTTGATAGGTCCAGCAGCTTGGTTCTTTCGAAAATAGGTGATGCTCCTACCATTTAATCCCACCAAGAAGAAGAACCCACCGACTAGTCCTTCCAGATAAGATGAGGTGGTGTCTCGGTGGATTGATGATAAAGCATGTAGCTTGTGTTAAAGAGGGAGGAAATGTAAAAGCAAGATTGGTATGTGGATATTGTATATACGGACGAGAGAAAGGTAAGGGTAGGAGTGTTTCGTTGGAAAACAAAAATGCAAATGGGGGTCATCTCTTCGTCCGGCAGAAAAAGGAAAAAGTTAAGATTTTTTTTTTTTTTTTCTAGCTTGTAGGGGCACTTGAATTGAGGACAAAGGGCAACGGGTTGCCAGGGTGATTCGGGGAAAGAGAGAGAAGATATTTTCTTTTCGGCCTGCATTTAGTCAAAGTATAACTGGGGTATGAAACGGTGTTGTGGGTGACCCGTTCGAAAAGGGTATTTTAGTGGATTTTATTTCCTTGTCTTGTCTAGACAGCTAGCTGAACATAGGGCATAATTAAGTAGGGTTCAAGTCAGCTTTAGGGTGTGATGGGATTTTGGTTGAGAAGATTGGTTTAGTTACTTAAGAAAAGAAATATTATTTGATTAAGGTTTTTAATTGGATAAGGATACATATGTATAACATCTAATATACAATGTAATATAATATATATATCACATGATATATTAAAAGAAGGAAGAAATTATTCAATATATATATATATATATGTGTATTGGTGGCGCTACTTTTGCGTATAGGATTAAATTTCTGTAAATTTATTAAGTTATTATTTTAATTGATTTAGCTTAGTTAATATTATTATTTAACATTATTTTTAGTCATTTGTTAACGACTATACATAATTTCTTGTATTTAACAATAATTTTATTAAACAAGTGTCTTCTTAGTATCAAGGTAAATTTTTAAGGTCTTAAAAATCTTAAAAGTTTAATAGTTAGGATTTTTATTAAGTTCAGATTCAAATTTTTTAATATGTATAATTAGATATAAAGTTTTCATACACAATTAAGGTTTTTATATCTTATATAAAAGTTTTTTTTTTTAAGATTTGGAATTTTAAATTTATACAGTTTTGTTTACTTAAGGAATTATCCATAATACTCAAGCTCTATATTATATCTAAAATGCTAAATTTACAAGATTTACAATAAAGGTGAATCCGAACATAGCTATGGGTGAAAATACAAAAGGGTTTAGTGAGAATTTAAGCAAACTTGCAAACAACTCAATCAATATGACACACCACTAAAGTCTAATGAACCCCCTTGATATGATGTATAAGTAAAAATCTACAGTCACTCACCACTAACCTTACTTAAGAATTAAATAAGAGTAAGGGATGAACTTGTTAAACAATAGCTTACACAATAACAACAAAAGGAAGGCAATTATTCATTAGCTCATCATCTAATTATGTAAAAGAGGGGGTTTTAATATAATCCCTCTAGGGTTATAAAGGGAAAGTCAAACATAAGAAATTACAAAACATAATAAAACATAATATAATACAAAAAGCGATATAACGAACAAAAGATAAAGGCAAAATGACTTTGAAAAAAGAAAAGGATAATGTGTGTTTTTCATGGTAACTGTAAACCCTATAAATTTAAACTTTTTAGATATAGTATCAAATTCAAGTGCCATAAATATTTACGTAAGTCAACAAAACCTCATAAAATAAAACCTGATTAAAATTTTAAATTCAAAACTTAAAATAAATATAAAATACTCTATTATACAATTCAAAAATCCTAATCATATATGAAAACCCCAGTTCTTAAGTATGTATGCTTTTAAAAATGTAAACCTAAACTTAATAAAACCATAAATACTAAACTATAAAATTACAAAACTCTATAAATTACCTTAGTGTTTGAAAAGCCATAAATCAATGACATTATTGTTAAATTCGCAAAATTGCATAAAATCGATAACGAACGATTGAAGATAATTTTAAATAATAATAAATAACAAAACTAAGCCAGTTAAAAGAATAAATTAATAAATTTACAAAATTAATCTTACATGTATACATAAGTGGCACCACAATATGTATGTATATATTACTAAATAATTTCTTCTCTTTTCTTAATATATTATATGGTATATATATTGCATAATATTATATATATGTATATATACTTTTTTCTTGCTAATACACTAACCAAGCATAACATATTATTATTAGTAACCACATGGAAAATATGGTGTATATTATACTATACTTATATTTAGTATTATACATGTGTTATACTAGATATTTTGCCCTATTCTAAATACACTTCATTATATCCTATGACTAAACCCTTATTTTCTTATAAGACCATACCTCATCATTTTATCAAGAACAAAGGACAAAAGACAAGTTAAATCAATATCCTTCTTTTTCTCACTCCACCATTTTGCATCTCTTTCATCTTCTTTATTTGTTTATTTATTTTTTATTTTATTATTCACTTTGCAAAACTATGTAAACCCCATAAAATATTTAGTAATGCTTAGAATCGAACTCGAATAATCCCAATATTCCTTAAAATCGACAAGCCAAATAATTAAAATTCACCTATGAAAAAAATTAAATTGGTAGTTGAATACTCCCTAAACTCATGAAAAGCCCTAAAACATAGTGATAAACCTAGATTCGCTAAAACCCTAAACCTTAAAAGGTGTTAAGAATTATTTTTCAAACTTACCAAAAACCTTAAGTGATCAAACAAATAACAATTAATGAAATAAATGCTTAAAACCCTTACTTTAAACACCTAAACTTAATCAAGCTTAGGTTAATCCTAAGCTATTAACAACCTAGTAAAAAAGTCAATTTAAAGTGAGAAAATAATTACGAAGTAAGCTCTATTTAGTTAATTGAATAAGGTGACCAATTAAGTTATACAATAGTAGAAATTTTAGAAAAATCACATATGAAGACAAACCAACCACTTATATCAAATTTCCTCATCAATTTGAATATATTTGAACTAAATCCAATAATGATAACTTCATTGACTTTTCACTTGACAATTTCCATAAGTATAAAACAAGCCTATTTTCATCTCTTCATATATATTATACTAATAGATAAGTAAACCAACATATCAAATTATTTAATGTGTAAAAGAGAGTAATGTAACAATTCCATGACGCAAATAGTGCCATTGTAAAGAGGGGAGTGTGTCATGCCATTCCTCATCATTCTAACATTCATTCAATTATCATATTTTGCTCACTATTTTTCTTAAAAGCTTACCTTATCAAATCATTGTGTGTTGAATACTTACATCTTCAAATTTTCAAACAAAAAGGATCATATGAGAGTATAAAAAGGCATATACACAACTGGTCACTTCATGTCTTCTCCATCCTCATTTCCTTAAAACATCCAAAAACACTTTGACACAAAAGCAACAAAAAGAGAAACACTCTCACCCCATACAATCCAAATCGTCCACCCCCATACACACTCTTCACGTCACCCACCCACACACACATCTTTTAGTGTCACTTCTTTGGTTCACTTGAAAAGTTAGGCTAGAAACATTTTATATCATCATTTGAGAAAACTTTAGAGAGTCAACCAACATACAAGGACATAGCTCTCAAGAATCTAAGAAACACAAAAAAAAAAAAGAGAACCAAAGACAAGGAGCCAAGAGACTAGTAATGGTGCCATCCGACATCCATTCTACTTAGTGAAGCAAGTTTCATTCTTAGTGCAATTAGAACACCATGCCTAGAAAATCATTTCTTATTTATGTAAAGTATTATATACTTTAGATGTTATTTTAGTTAAGTTATGTTAAGTGTTAAGCTTTTTGAAACCATTCACATGAATATTGAAGTATAAGTAGATTAGATTTAGTTTCCTTTTAGTATACCTGTTTGTTACCTAGAGCAATGTCTTATGACATAAGAAAGCCATAAAACTAAGTATATGAACAATCCAAGAAATGCTAGCTGTGACATGTATGAAGCATGTGTAAATGTTATTTTTACTTCTATTAAGTTTCACATGTCTTAGAGTAACCTTTGGTAGAGAAAAAACCAACATATGAAGTATTAGCAAGAATATAAGCTTGTAACTTAAAAGAGGATTAAAATAAAACTCAATAAACCCATGAAAGTTTGCTTGGCATAGAACAATTTATGAGTATTCCTAAGTTCTCTAATCTTATTCTTGTTAATTTAGGTTAGAAAAATTACCTTATGTCTCCTTTTATAAGTATATATGTTGTTTAGACAAAAATTTTGGGAAAAATATTCATTTAAAAGCTTAACAAGACCTTTAAAATCTGACCATAAATTAATATTCACTTATAATGATATTTTAAACAAGATTGAAGTGATTTAAGACTTACCCAATTAATGTTGCTATCAAAACACTAGAAGGCAAAAATAAATCAAAAACGTGTTATAAGCCCAAAACCAACCTGAACAAGCCCCAAAAATGCCATCAAAAGATCTGACCCTAACTCGAAAAATAATTTGGAAATATGTTTAAATAATTTTTAGACCCAAACAAGCATGACGGGCTTAGGTCATAGGCCCTAAATGACTAAAACAAACCGAAAACTACAAAACAAGCCAAACCAATAAAGCTTTGAACTTAAAGAGTTAAGAAATTGGCATTTTCAGATTTTACAAATAAGATTTAAAGCCCAACTTAACTAATTAAAATCCCCAAAAGAACAAATAGAAAGCCTAACTTAAGAGACCTTAGCAATAAGGCCCCAAAAGCCTAACCAAGAGACACTAATAATAAAAGATTAAAGTTGGATCAATAGTTAAACATAGACCCACAAAGAATTAATTCAAAATATACCTCGAGGCCCAAATAAGAATTTAGAACCTACTAGGAATTAGAAAAGTAGAAATTAGAAACTAAGATCATGCAAAATAGAACCAATAAGCCAATAATTAAGAGGTACGCAACTCTTTGGACTAGTACCAATAATTACGATTGCAATCTACCAAAACAGATCCCACCACGATAATCTATATTCGAAAACAATAGAAAACGACTATAAGAATATGAAAATCGAAGCTAAAATGAGAAAGTTATAATAAAAATAAGTTTTAGCAATAATCGAAAATTATAGCTAATCCAAGCAATTTAATATGTAATTATTCAAATACTTATTAATATTCTTCTCTATTAATATTAGGTGATACCAACCTTGACACGGACGTAAGGATTATTGCAACTATAAGACCACTTGACTAGATGAGTATTTTGATTACTATTATACTTTATTATGCTTGTAAATTAGTCGCACTTAATTGTATAACTAATATTAATTGTTGCATGTAGAATTAGGAATCATGCATGTAATTGATTATTACTTGTGTTGATTACTAAAACGTCATAAAATATAAGTATCGAATGGAGTGATAAATTAATAGTATCCTTTTAGTATGATGATTATATACAATGATTGTTTGAACACGTAAATAAATTGATTCTAACTATATTTGACTCAATAAATTAAATGGTTACACATACCATGCATCAATAGGAATTTATTAGTTGTCGCACTACACGTGCAGGATAAAGGGGTCTTACGGGGATTATAATTACTATACTTGAGTTTTTCGCACGATGCAATCATGCAAAATGGCTTTGCCCTAACCTACAAGCTTACTCAACTTTGAGGACGTCAACCGTGCAATAGACCGTATCTTAGAGTCCATTGCTTAGAGATGAGTAGACTATGTGTACTACTCACATTCACACTTACAGCATAATTCGAATAAAAAAGAAAAAGAAAAAAAAAAGAGAGAAAAGGAAATAATATTGATTGCCATGTATGATTATTTGATGGTTTAGAAGTCGGAGTGATTGAAACCCAAGTTTAATGGATCATTATCTCTAACCCTATATATGGTTTCTGGATAACTATACATATATTTATTGCTATGCATATAATTTTTCTACATTCATATAGTTGTTAATTTAACTTATTTACTTTTACTTGAAAGGTATAATAAGAGAAATATCTCACTAAACTAGATGTAGTTTATCCTCTTATAGTTTCATTTGCAGATTATCTGAAAGTTGAGAATTGGATTAGGACTCAAGTGTAGAATATTTCAACTAGTAAAATAATAGATAAGTAGGAATAGAAAGATAATATATATAACTAGATGATGCTTTTATAATTGATATCCGATAGAAGTTTTTAAAATTTATATACCCAATCTCATTGTTTAGTAGGAAATATTAATTCTTTACCGTTTTGATGGACCGTAAAATATTGAGTATTCATAATTATTTATATTTTAAGTTAAATTAATAAATTATACATTAAAAGTCATAATAATTAATTAGTCAGAGTTTATAATCTCTAACTTATAAGATGGTTTTCATATCATAAATATACACATAATACGAAGATTTTAGATAATCTTTTTACACTCCCTTTAGGGTGGTTACAATGACAGTGGCTAACTTGTATATAAAGGGAGCAGAATGAAGACCCTTAAACGTCTCAGTAAAGGACATGAGGAGCTTCGACTTAGTTTTTATGAGCACTGGTGAACAAGGCTGACCTAAATAACTCAGCCTTGCCCATTAGACTTTCTATGCAGGTTCCATAAGACATCATGGCCAATCAATCTCCAAGCGTATGGAAGATGGGCACGAGGTTCTTAGTGAGGAACTAATGGAGCTAAAGCACTTTCATATGTCTTCTGTTTTCAGAGTCAACTGGGTCTCCTTAGCAATCAAGTCTATTTAATAGCGTAATCTATAACAATAACTTGGATGTCCTTTACATATTTAAGTATGGTATTTTGTGCCAATCTATGCTTTATTTTTTATAAAACGTTTTCAAATTGATAATACTTATTGAATTGTAATTTGATCAAACATGCCTTATATATACGAAATCTATGATAGCAGCTTAACAGCTAACTTTTATCATAAACTAATGTACAGAACTGCTACAACTTTACTACTCTCAGCACATCAAAAATGATTCCTTCTTTTAAAATATAAAACTCATTCTTCTCATTTTCCTTTTGCATTTCTCATAATGGTAACTTTCACTTCCCCCACCATTAACTGCTATTAAAAGACAGTAGTGACTACAACCTTTTGAAATTACTACAGGCACTCACTTAACAATTGCAAAAGCACTTATTTTAATATAAACTACCAAACGTACTCAAAATACATGCACAAAATTAACATCAGCAAGCGGTTATTAACAATGACACGCAAAGTTTTATGGAAAATAAGGGTTATCAGTAAATTACATGCACCACACACATCAATCATTTATTGGATGTGAACATGTAGCCATACATTAACATAAACATCCTCCTTTATTCTTTGTATGCTTATAGGGTCAATTTGGTAGGATTGGAAATAAAAGTTTATTACTATTACTAATACAATACACTAAAGGAGCCTTTGGTATTAAACAATATTTGACAATAAGTTTTAATTATAACAAATGTAGTAAACAAGTACACCCTTAGGTATGTAATTCAACATTAACCTTTTAAAATAATCACCAACACAACCAAGATAAGGTGTCTGAGAAATTATGTAAATTTATTAATCATGGTTTAAAAGCCTGTGGTTTTCATAAATAAATCAAATTAGAATGTTGAAGAGGGGAAGAAGAGTAAAATAATGAATAGAAGATACAAGGCTAGTTATTCCACGAAATCTCTTGTACTGTACACATCTGTACATGTGAATTCACCTATTATAGAATGCAATCAAAGAATGACATAACTTTGGCGTAAAAAAAAAAAGAGAATGACATAACGAAACTATTTACTCTACACAAGCAATATCAAGCTAAAGAAGAGGAAAAGGAAAAACCCTAACGAGAAAGAATGAAAAGAATAATCAAAAATAAAAATAAAAATAAAAAACCCCATTTGTAAATCATGATAAACATCTTACAAGCAATGGAGTTGATGTCGTCGAGTGGAGAGCTCTCAATAGCGTCACAAACTGAGATAAACCATTCTCCGAAAACCATTTGATTTTCCATGTAACAGCGTCTAAATAACTTTTTTCAGTAACTAATGAAGCTTGATCTCGTGCTTTGACTGCAGGACAAAATTCTGATGCAGCGTTTTCAACATATAACGTCACACATGCACTTTCTCCACCTTCAATGACCTGAAAACAAAAATCACCATTAACTCCTTTATCAGATCATCCAATAATGTAATAAGAAAGGAATCCACATCAGAAAAGAGATGAAATGGATAGAAGGGGGAGGGAGAAGGAAGAGACCCAGCAAACTGTATCAAAAATGGGAAATAAACCCCCCAATATATAGGGTAAATCGATCTTCCCACTCTATGCATGTAAAAAAATGGTACAAAAATGTATGTGCATTTCTGTATACAGACTTGCATTTGCATATGATTCATGATAAAACATACAATACAGTGTCATGGGAAATTAAATATCCTAAGATTGCATTTGTTTCACAGAAAAATTTTACTGATGGAGAATCTTTAGGGTGAGGCTTTGATGCGGTCAAGGAAAATTTGGCTTATTAGGGGTCCAGCAACTGTCAGATTGTTTTAAAATACGTGAGATATTACTCTCCACAGTCATCAAATACTACTTCCAAAAAAGAGATATCATTTTCCACAATCTTCATTAACACTTCTGTGTTAGCTAACTATCAGAACCACTGAGCCTCAGCTTACTCCTACTGCTGCTCTGCCCATCACCACCAATCACTAAAAACTATAATCGATAATTGTAAAGATTAAATTAGAACCAACCCTAGAAACAGTTTAGAAAACATACTTCATCAATGAAAGGAGTCTGAATTCTGAAATCCTAACCCTGCTATATTAACAAACACCTCATACATTCCATTCACTAGCGATGGCATGGATTTTGAGCTAAGATATGCTTAAATAACAGCTAGAACAGCTAGGAAAAAAGAGCTAGCAAAGGCTGAAAGAGCACAAAAGCTATCTTAAAAGTGAAACCTACCATCTCAATTACATCAGCAACACTGCAACAAGAAACCAGAGAAAAATATGGACGTGATGATGAAACCTTTGGGAGAGAACTGAACTGCCTAATGTCTTCAAAACACACAAGTAGCTGACCTCCAGCAACAAATAATGATCTTAAAACCCATGATTTCTCTGTGGAGACATCATAAACACATAAAAATATGTGAAGGATTTACCATGCCAGGAAGCATTAACATGATGATATTCTGAAGGATAGACCACAAAATGATTAAAGAAGAAAGTTATAACACCCACAACCAACTTAAAAACTATTGACTTCTATGAGTTCATTGTCTCTAGTTTCCACACAAAACCCACAAAGACTAATCAGTCTTCCTTTCCATGCACGAATTGAAGCACATGCCTATGCATTCATCTATTAGATGTGTAACAAAATTATATAGTATCAATGTCCCCCACCATTCATCAATATTTCTTTCTGATACACGCAAGGATATCAGACTTTCACATAGCCCAAAGTATATAATGATGTGATATGAAATGCACGAGAAGAGAACCTCAAAACCATGTGCTAATTACTTTTTTTAGGTTTTTTATTTGTGTGTGTGTGTTTGTGCATGTGTGCATTTGCATGCAGGTTTTTTTCCTTGAGAAGGAGGGGGAAAGGAGAGAGGGGAAAGAGGAGGGGGGGTGGTTGAGGGGGATAACACATGACAAGATTCAAGTGGATATGCTTCTTCTCCATAACCTGAACCAAACTTCCTTAAGTCAGAGCAATGAACATCTCTTGATGCTGAACTATTATCCTCAGGAATGAAATTTATGAGTGATTTGACAATATTACTACAATAGATTCATTGACAATCATAGAAGAGAAACAAACCATTATTGTTATGCCAGAAAAGAACCATTGAGTATTGAAATATATTCAATATTGCCCCACTGCATATTTGTTTGCTGAACAATTCAACTTGAATGTCCTCCAAGCTG
This sequence comes from Lumnitzera littorea, assembly GCA_024138015.1. Taxonomy (NCBI): domain Eukaryota; kingdom Viridiplantae; phylum Streptophyta; class Magnoliopsida; order Myrtales; family Combretaceae; genus Lumnitzera; species Lumnitzera littorea. The sequence continues at coordinate 70,195,516 of JAMXBB010000002.1, read as the reverse complement.
TCATTTAAAATTTTGAAAATTTCAGGCTACACACTATAAACCGAATCATATTCCAAATCATCAGGCAATCTCAAAATCAAAACAACAATATATAGATGTAGCTGCTAAGACACGAATATATATATACAGCTGCTAAGAAGTCAGATTCAATCTTTGTAAATTGTGACCATATGTATGCATAAGCACAGTGAAACATGTATGATATAAGCCCAGAGTTTGTCAAGCATATATACAGAAGCATGATAAATCATCACACACACATATATACATGTATACAGCTGTTGAGAAATCGGATTAAATCTTCAAAAACTTTGTCAACATGCATGAGTAAGCACAGTGACCTACGTATCTGATAAACCTAGAGTTTATGAAGCATATACACAAGCTTGATTAATTCTCTTTAATGATTTTATATGTAATATACAGCATCCTGCACTCATGAACAACTGGATAAGTGATGAAGTCTTCAGAAGTCTACATAGTTTGGCTTCAAATTTATTTAATAGGATCTAGTTATCTCAAACCTTTTTAATCTGCATTTTGTTGCAAATGAATCAATAATTTGCAATATCCCCAGAAGTTTTCCTGATCTATCAATGCTCCTTGTAATAAATAGATATCTTGCTCCATTATCTATGCATACCCTGCAAACAAGACTGGTACATGAGTTTTCTAAAGTGTAATAGTAATTAGGTTTGGCATCCAACTATCAAATCCCACAAGTTACTGACCTAATAACCTGCAGGCCCATACCCAAGGAGATTTCTCTAACATCTTCAATCATGTGGCATCCTAGCATATTAAGGATTGTTCCTGCAAAAACCACCAACTTTCAGCTGTATTGTTCTAAAATCCAGTAAATGATGCTGCAGGAAGAGATGATGCTAGAACAGAAGAAAAATCATTCACAAATAGTTCAAACCTGACCCATCAAATCTGATACCAATAAGCAGGACATACAACTGGTGTGTGCTACTTAGAATCACAGCGACCTCCCTGAGTGAGAAAAAAAAATCCAAATTACGGAAATTAGAGGCAGAAATTATAAAGCTTACAGTAGCTAACCAATTTCACACATAACAATAGGGATAACGAAATGGATAAGCTGACATCAAAAACATAAAAGGAAACAAGAAACCAAACTGTTGTGAAACATAATGAGCAGACAGGAGAATGAAGTTCTAAAATATCAATACCCTTAAGAAAATCCTTAAGCTGCAACAAATTGTTGGCTGGTGGAGTTTAAAGATATTGTTAAATGTGTTTTATGGAAAACCTCTTTTCGAACTTTTCTCAACATTCGTTACAGCTACAGTTTTACGGTTTTCAGATATTATCATGGAAATCCAATCATTAGTAGCCTCTAGGAGAAGTGATTATGTGGGCAAAGGTGATAGCAGATAGCCAGTAGTAGTAGTTACCATCAAGGAAAGTATCCAATGAAAGTTGCAGAAATAATTTCCTTTTTGAAAGGAGAAAAGCATTTTACTCATTCTCCATTTATACTTTCCATGCTGGTTAACTACCATCTCCAAAGGCCACCTGCAAGCATTGTCTCCCACCAAGCTTTGACACTAAAAAACACTAGTATGTGCAGCCTCTTAAGATTATTACAACAATATTAAGCATCGTAAAGCTTTCATTATTATAACTGTCCTATAAAGTACAGAAAATGTTTTCTACAGAACAAGTAGACCCTTAAAAACAATAGATTTTCAGATATAACATACAGAAAAACCATAGATTGATAAAAAGACATTCATTGGAGTAAACTGGTCAAGCAGCTGGAAATTTCTTGATTACCCTGTACGTCAGCCTGAAGTATCCAATTTATTTGTGGCAAAAGAAAGAGCAAACACTTCTAATTATGACGTTTGCTAGGTTGACTCATTCTTCAAAATTAACCTAAGATTACAGGAGGGCTGATGGAGGGATCGTAGATAGAAAAAACAAGATTCCCAAAGAAACAACAAAATAGGCTAAGAACTGTATGTATGAAAGAATGGTGGCTATAGCCAATATTGATTAAAGTTTTAGGATCACATAAAAAAATCTGTTTGAACATAACAATGGGCTGTTATTTATAGTAGCACTAAAACTAGGGCGCATTTCACAACCCTAGAGACTCTTCATTCCTATATAGAAAGTTTTGACTAAATATAAACTTTTATTAATGACTAAATAAAGCAGAAAATATTTAAAATGGAATTACTAATCAAGTTGGAATAATAAAAGACAGGGAAACTAAATATTTCCTAAAGGAAAAGATGCTCCTGCATCAAGGACAGACTAAAGGGAGTCCAAATTATCATGCAACGATGAAAGTAAATAGTAAAAGATAGAATTTTCAATGAATTTAAAAGCTTCTTTCCCAAAATTCAAGCAATATTCAATGCAGTATCTGATTACAAATAGAGGAAATTCTTCTTCATCTTCACCTAAATTAAAAGCATCATTCTTCATTACTCTCTTTATATGTCAACCCAATCTAGATTTACCAAGCTTCTCCTTTCCAAATCCATGATAGTTAGAGAGCTCACCTTTCTCTATATATGGATTCTTGCTCAAGGACACAATCACAACGTAGATACTGCTGGCATGTTTCATTAGATTTGGATCCTGCTATGTTCATCTTAAAATAGTTCTGAATAAAATCATCACTCTCTTGGCTTTGCTTTTCCAATTGATGCTCTTGCTTATAAGCATCCCCAATACCAGATTTGTCCAATTTTCCTAACTTGTCATCCATATTGTTCTCCTCCACCAAAGCAACAGATCTTTTTATTGGTTTCTTTTTAATTCTTCTCTTCTCTAGATGTTCTATGTCCGAATTAACTGGATGAGCAGTCTCAACATTGCCATCATATCCTTGAGTATATTTGCTAAAGAACTGAGAGGCCGACTCCAGAACTGCAGATGTTTCTCCATTTGAGGGACCTACAGGCAGAAAAGTTTCTCTGGACCTTGGAGATAGCTGCTTACTGTTATAATACCTATCTAAGAGTGTATTTGAAGGAGCTTGCCTATCCAAATCCCAATTTGAACTTTCTTCATTCAATATAAGATCAATGTGCCTCCCTGATGTTTCAAAATCTGCATATCCATCTTCACTACAACTAGTGTCACTATCAGTTGATGCTACTGAATAAGATTCAGCAGAAAGTTGCAAAATTTCTTCCACCAAATTGTGGCGACGGTGTAGAATTTCTTCTTGATAGTGAGGGGGAGATTCAGGATATCCAGAGGATGAATGTGGATCCATTGTGTCTTCAACAGCATGGACTTGCAATACATTCAAGCTTTCTGCCACTCCTTGACCTTCAGAAGTTAGCCCACCCCAATGGGACCCTCTGATAAGTTTAGATAAACCATGGATGGATTTCAGCAGACTAAATTCTGGATGCTCCTGGCTATAATCAACTCTCCCAGAGCCAGTAGGAGAAGCAACACCATTGTTTTGTGTGAAACTAATTTGGCTGGAGTATTGATGCCCAGGGAAAGGAACTGAGGTATCAGCAATGGAGCTATTATACTCAAAGAAGTTTGTGTTAGTCTCATTTCCAGAAGCTTGAACAGAATCAGAGACGTGTCGTGAACTTTCACCACACTGTCTCTGCCAGGCTTTGCCCCTTGAATAACTTTCCTTCATGGCATCTAATGCACCATTTTCTGGAAAACCCTCTGGATCCTGATCCATCCATTCTTGGAACTCACACAACCAAAGGGTGGAATGCTCTTTCTTCATAAGTTCCACTTTTTTTATCAAATCCACAATCTCAGCCTCATCATCAGGCCCAACATTGTCTTCTTTACTTTGAATCTCATTCTCACATGAGAGGGAATCTTGGTCAGAGCACAAGAAGATGCTATCTTCCTCACTTTCTATAGAAGCAAGGCGTGACTGTTTTTTCTGCAGAAACATCAGAAAACAATACCGCCTAGCATAAGACTGCAGCATAAAGATTAGAGGTTAAGAATTCAGGAAGATATAGTGATAATTGAAGATACAGGGCAAATGTCCTTATAATAGTCAGAGTGAAAATTTATCTTTGAGAAGAACAACATTTCACCCCCGTTCTAAAAGGTCCTTCCATTCATGATCTCTTCAACTACAAAAGGAGAAACCATCCTTTTCTTTGACTTGGAAGCTCTTTGCCACATCAATAAAGGGTAATTAATCCAAACCTAGAATATACCATAGACAAGGTACAGAAATTTGTTTAAGATTATGTACCTTTTTCCTATGTAAGTTTCCCTCTCCTTCAGCATCATTCTTGGCAGGAGAGTAAAATCCAAAACTCGCTGGCTGCTTCTGCCTTCTGGCAATAATAAACTGTCTCTTCCAGTACTCTCTGGTGCCGATTGTCTTATCATCTAACTTCAACTAATCAACAAAAAATGAAACTCATCAAAAGAAGATATATTAGCATGATATAAAAAGTTTAGCACTTTAGAAGTTGGTCCCTAGATGGTTGGCGGGCTGTACACTCCAAAAGTAGATACAAGCATGCTTAAATTGTAACAAGAATAAAATAAACAACAATCCCCTTAAGACATAAACAACTTACCTTATGAAAATAAGGAAAAAGGCTGAATACTTGTGGTCGATACCATCGGGCACAACATATGGGATTCCCTTCCAACCACAAGCTCACTAACAAAGGAAGCCCAGCAAGGATCTCTAGCTCTGAAAAATTTGAAATAATATTGTAGGAAATATCAAGCTCTTCAAGTGACTTCAAATTCTCAATCCCACGCAAAGTAGTTAAAGCGTTGTTCCTCAAAACAAGTTTAACTATATGGCACTTGACCTGCATAGTCCAATAACATTGGTGCGTGGGTCCAAAGCAAAATCCTAAATGGATAAACAAAACACAATCACAAGACAAGATATTCAGGGGAGAAGTGTAGGAGTGACTATTATATGGTTGCGGAAAAAAATCAATCAAAGAGAACGAACAAGAAAAAGACTAAAGTTGGAAGTGTCAAGAGCCCAGGTGCAGGATCTAATCAAGGGTACATATGTAAAAATAAGGCTTGAGGGTTCACCAAAGAGAAACCTCCAATCTCATAAACAATATAAGCTAAAAGAAAGATTAAATAATTCAATGTGTCCGGCTTATTTATGTCTCTTGTGAGGTCACTTATTTATACAAGCACAGCACCAGTAACTTCTAAGATAAAAAGATATCCTGCTAAGAAAATCTATAGCAAAAATTTTAAATTATGATTTCATAATAACTTTTACTGCAAGACTTGTTATAATCTAAAAGGCTCATAATTATCATTTTCCTGAAATAAATATAAAATAATTCTTTAATTAATAAAAATATATATATGCATATACATACATATAAACTATACATATTTATCAGCTATACTATGTCCCTAATATTTTTCCCCTCTTGGACAACGAGCTTGTCCTCAAGCTAAGAAAATCCAACATTTCTTCCACACAAAGGTCATGTGCATGAAAATAGTGGCTAATCAAGAGGTGGCAGACCAAATCATGCTAGAGAAGGCCAAATGTTGGGCCATACAATAGAGCAAGCACGTCAAGTCATGAGGCAGGTCTAGTGCATTTTCAAATCTGGGCTCAACAACTCATCAGAGCTCATCACCTAAACCCAATTCCAGACCTTGCCATCACACCTCCATCAACTATGTTCATACAACCATAACATCTAAAGATCCTCTACTCTCATCTCAGGCCATGCATCCACAGCCCCTCAATGCCACCGCCTATAATCATGCAACCATGCCGATGAAATTTGCAACCCAAACTCCACCAACACCGCCAATTAATGCACCACAGCCTACACCAGTAGATGGATCACTCAACATGTGCAAATCACAACCTAAATCTCGAGTTACCCATGTCTCATCCAAGAACCCTAGGTTCATTGCAAGTCACATGAAAACACTATGCCATGAATCTAGGGCAGCATCCATTACATGTGAAACACTAACAAAATCACCTCCAATCACCATCACAACTGGAGTTCTCCACTTATATTGAGTTTAGGTTACACGCAACTGTAAGTGCCACCTCCATAGGGCTTAATCTTATCTCATTTGCAATAGCCCCCACTAAGGTTTATGCCACCGTTCATAACACCGTTGATGGTGTAGTTGTCTTATGAATTACAAATCAATATTGCCTCCATACTCCTAAATCAGGTGTGCCACCTCCTCAATGCAGTTGGCTACGGCTTCAAGTAACGTCCAGTTAGTTTCTCACTCAGATTCTCTTTTGTTCTTTTTCTTGTCTCCCAGCTCATGGTTGTGCTTGATTATCGTTATATTGTCAGATAATGGTTGGAAATTGACCTTTAATATCTAAAGAATGCTCCATTACAGCTAACTCTGATGCCAGATTATGAGCCAGAGTACACGATTTAGTCAAGGAAGAAATATGTAAAGAAAGGATAGTAGTCTTGTAGCCTAATGGTATAGACGCTGATCTCTCAAGTGAGATAGACCGGGTTCGAATCTCCACTCTCCTTTTGTAATCACCCAAGAAAAAAGAAATATGTAAAGAAAGACTTGAAAGCTCATTATATAGAACCCTCCAACCTCCAATTTTGTGGATGCATTAAAAAGAATACTCAAATCAAAATAAACTAAAGTGAAAGTTAATAACTCAACATTTCCAGCTTGTTTATTTCTATTCTGAGGCCCATTAAGTTTGGCACCAATAACTTCTAAAAATAAAAAATATAAGAGAAAATTCCACTAAGAATATCTATATCAACTTCTAATAATAAAAGACAAATACTTTTTCTTAATAATATCTAGCAAACAACTCGTGATAATCTAAAAGACTCATAATAATCTGCTTTAAATAAATAATAATAAAATAAAACATTTATATTTATTGGTAAACCATATCCCAAGGTGAGGAGCAAACAAACAGCCTTTTTTTTGGGTGAAAAGTAACTGATTTCGTTGGTAGCTAGTGAAGTCGAAATTTTATTGACTGTAGTGACCGCATTGCATCATAGGGTCCTCTAACACTAATATACAGCAACTACCACAAGCAATAGTTTCTTTTTTTTTCTCTCTCTCTCTCTCTTTTTTTTTTTTTTGTATGGGCCAAACTACCACAAATAATAGTTAAACGACCAACATTGCAAAGAATTTGCATTCCGTGAGCTCAATCCATCTAGATCAAAAACAACAAATAAAAGCTCTTTGTTACTACCTTCCTTCTAAGGACATATGCCCATGAACGATTATGAACTAATTATATGTGAAACTCAATGCAGGCATTTTTATAACTTCAGCATCTCAGCCAGCCTCAATTATGAAACTTCCAGAAAACCCAGAAACTGCCAGTAACAATTATCTGACCAAGCAGAGATGTGCACTAAGCCCAGCTTCTTTGGCTTGAAGCAATGACCTTCAAACAACTGCCAGAGATGGTTTCTTGTAATGAGCCACTCAATGCAACTGATAAACGGAAGGAGCCTGCCCACCCCATTTTCACCCATTTCTTACCTAGTCATACGCATGCTTTGCTATATTAGATTTTCTAGATTAAGCTGCCACCACTCTTTTCTGACCTACACAGCAAATTCTTCTTGCCATTTCCAGAGTTCTACATAGCAGAACTCTATCCCAGGCAGTTGCACTTGCCATTTCCCCATTATATTAAGATTCAGAATTTCCTTAATGTCTTAACCAGCAATGATTGTACTAATTCATATAAAGGGAAAAAAAAAATAGTAATAATGTATTAAATATTAATAGTCATTTTAGAAAAAAAATCAATAAACAAATAAGCATATGAAAAATGGCAATCACCGCAAATTCATGACAGAGAATTTGATATCAAAGATATAGACATTATTCACAGTGAACCGATGTCATGCCCAAATGCTGGCCATTGACTTTATGAAATCTTTGACAAGATTGAGCAAAGTCAATCATAAAGCAAAGTCAGAGTCAAACTAAACCTTCTACCTATTTTGTGATATTTAAAGATGCAACACTTGGAAAGTCCTAGAGGTCAAACAACCTATCATTGTTAGCACATGTGGATGAAGGTGTCTCACTTTCTGATGTGAAATGTATAAAACTGTCAGTAAATAAAAGCCTGAGGCTCAGAAAATCATGTGTAATCACCACCAGAATGGCTGACAATAAACAAATAGATATCCCACAATTAAACCCCTTCAACATTGAAATACCTTTTTCTAGTTTTCACATTTCTCTCTATACATGTTAAACAAAACATAAAGATCTGCCAAATTTATCAACCAGAAGATACCAGGAATGCTTAAGAAAATGATCCAAACAACAAGGGAAACACACCAAAATGGATAAGAGTCATAAAATTGCTCTAAATTTAAAGTCTGCAACCATTTATTGACATTCAAGCTTCATCCATACCCTATGCTTCAAAATACATGTGCATAGCTAGATTTTCACTAGATCACGTGCTTGAACTTATGCCGAAACTAACATATTGAGTGATGAAATCAATTATAATACAGAAAAATTCCAAGATTTTTTTCCTCCAATTTTCAATACTATCTTGCTTTTAGAACACAAGACCATTCTGTCTCATGCCAAATGCTTCTCACATCCTGCATTCCTCATGTTGCAGCCAGAATTCATGCTCTTTTGTGCATTTCTAAGCTTTGTAAACAACACAAGCCAGGGCAGATGCACAAAATGCCACTCTTTTTCACCTAAAGATTAACTGAACTAGCACACATCCTAAAATACATGGGCAAGATCAAGAACACTCAATTGAGTTCAATAAATCAATATTATGATTTTTTTTTTTTTTGGCCAAAATATTATGATGTATTAATGAGAGAAAACAATCAAAAAGTCTTCACAAAGGAAACAGAATGCCTCCCTTGTTTTGCAAAAGCCCCTCGTTTTTTAAGGACTTAAAAACCTTATTTTCTTTTTGGACAAATTGCAAATAAGATCAATATAATGGTTTACACCTCAACTTTGCTATTTTTTACAATTATACACCTGAAGTTTTAACTTATCTAATTATATATTTAATTGAAGATTTAATTATCACTATCTATAAGTTAGTTGATTCTAATTCACACCATTAATCTAGTTATTATGATCAGCCATTGCCTATGGTCTTACGGGGGTTATGTAACCTCCCGTAGGTGCCTACCGACTATCCATTGCAAAATAGTAGATTGTGACACACTTAAAAAATGTGAATCGCCAGATCTACTAACTGCCATACCACACATAACCCTCCTAAGGCCATGAGCAGTCATCCGTGTTGAATGAACTATTGTCATAATTAGAATTTAATTGAAGTATAGATAGTAAGAATTAAATTTTCAATTAACTGTATAATTAAACAAGTTAAAATTTCAAGCATATAATTACAAAAATTAATAAAGTTAAAATGTAAACCATGATATTGCCTCGTTGCAAATAGACCCCTTGTATTTGCTCCAGCTCCACATGTGCTTAAACACCCTTCTATTTAAAACCAAGCATTTAGAGCCCCTAAATCATTAATTTAAGACCTATACATAACCATTTTACCCTCAATAAAACAATTAATAATATAATTACAACTAAAAATATCTAGAAAAAATAACCACCACTTTTTATCATTTAGTATTTTAATTTTTTTACACTTCATTTTTTTTTTTATTTTGTATTACCTTTATCTAGGTCACAATGGTTACTCAAAGGTTAGAAAGTACTTTCTTAACAATTGAGGGTCTAAATGCACATTTAATAAGACAGGGGTATAAGCATGCTTAGAGAAACATAAAAAGGTGTACATCCAATTTACCTTTTCACAAATGTTATCACACACCTTAACACAAAGCTGATTTCTCTTTTCCACCACGTAGACTTTCAGCAAAGATATTTGCAAAGAAAGTAGACATAACCATGAAAAGGAGGAGAAAACAAAACAAGCAGTAGTCTACTCATTTTACCCCAAAAAATGTAGTAGTCTACTCATCCAAAAACAATACAAATACTTGATAAGTAATGATCTGACTTTCTACCTCGCTACAAGGTTCAATTGTTCTCAGGTTGTTGAATCCAAGATCCAAGTGCTTCAACTTCATGCATTTCCGAAGATTGTCCACCTTAGAAAACTTATTTCGACTTAGATCAAGAGTTTCAACAGCAGGAAGAAGTTGAAGAGATTCATCCATTAAGACCAAGCCATTGCAAGGACAAGAAACGAAGGATAACCGACCCCACTGAGGTGAATCCTTTGTCTCAACAATTCTACTTGCAAAAATATGCCGTAAAGCATCCTATTAGAAACAAGTGAAGGATAGCTTAGCTAAAATTGCAATCATAAGTTTTTGAATGTAGAATAAGCAAGGACTGAAAAGAAAAAATTCCTAAAGCTCACTAGAAAAGCTCATATGCTGGAATCATATTCAGTGGAATGACAATTTCATGACTTTCACCCTCTACATGTAGAAACAAGAAAAACATGCAAAGTTCTAACATGATAACTGAAGCAATTTCAAAAAAAGTTTAAATCTGCCCATATCTATTCAAATCCTCATATGCTAAATGCTATTCAAAGTCCATATCTCATTTCAAGTTTCAGCCAATTCTTTCACAGAACCCCATAACAAAATTCAACAAACACCTGCATAACCACAATATACTGTTATTAACTTTCCAATAAATTCAAATTTTTTATCAGTGCTCTTCATTCCCCTTCTCTCATAACTGTATATAGCAATAATCTGCAACTTACAGTTGACTAACCAAAAAACAGGACAGAATATTCAGTTCCCCATTCCATATTCCTGTCCATATTTCATCAAGTCATATGCTACTACAAATCTTACGTAATAAATGTTGTGCCCAACTTTACTATTTAATTTATTCGTTGCAGCATGTAATTGACAAGACCAAGTAACCACATAAAGTTCCAGATGGACACCCGCATCATAACTTCCTAAACAAGTAAATTTCCAGCATTGAATTTAAACATGCAACGATTTTTACGAATGACCATCTCCGTTAACATCAAAACCTACTTTCTCAATTCAATCAGAACAAGCTGCATAAGTATTTATTATTGGACAACATTAAACAAAATGCACTGGTCCCCGAAATCCACGACTTGATACAAATAAAACACACTCGATTCCATATCAGATTTCAACAAGCTTCAATTTTAACAGTAAACAACATCTTTATTAAAAAAGAAAAGAGAAAAGCTTATCTATTTCCTAGTTTCATGATAAATTCAACACAACTTCCACAAGTACTCACAGTTGAATCATGACAAATCAGCTTCTCGAGCGTGTGCCTGAGCTCAAGCAATCCTCGGGCAGCTGACGTGGACAAATCGCAACCACGGAGCTCCAAGAACCTCAATCGTCCAAACGGTAGCAACGACAATGGCGTCGGGTCCCTCGCTGGAGTCGGCAAAACTGAAACTACCTTCAAAGAAGTAAGTAGCCGGAGAATCCTCCTTAACTGCTCGAGAGCACGGTGGTCACCAAGGTCGGAGACGTATGCGCGGAGGTAATCGACTGGAGCGCCGGAAAGGAGGCGTTCAAGTTCTTGTAATGACTCGAGCCGGGATTGGACGTAGTGGAGACCTACGGGGTTGAGTTTGAGGACGAGGGTGGATTCGATCAGCGGTCCAGCTTGTGCCTCAACGAAGTTAACGAGCTTTTCCAGGTATCGATCTCCGGTGACGATCTCCATGCAGTTAAGTTTAGGGTTTGTACTTATGCATAGTAGAGTGTTTTTAACTGGAAGATAGAGAGAGAGAGAGAATCGGATCCCGGAGGGCGGGGGTTGTTTGGATGAGTTGCTAATTGATTGAGAGAGAGAAGGGGGGTTTGGGTGGGACAGGAGAGAGAGAAACGGCCATTGGCGTTGGCGCACAGAGAGAGAGAGAGAGAGAGAGGTAAGGCTGGGTGGGAATTGTGATTTTACTTTGTTGTTTGGTGTGATCGTGAGGAATTATTAATTACAGGTTTAATGTGATCATTGGTTTCATCTGGAGGCACGGATTGTTCTTTTTATGTGGATTTTTTCTTTTTTGAATATGGGAGTAATGAAAGCATCGTGTTTTCAGAGTTAAACTGTAGGAGTATGTTCGCGGCCGCTCCTTACGAGAATCAGACAGCGAACGAGCAATTTTGGTTCAAGAGACAACTATACTAATTCCTTTTAAAATCACTTCTTTAGCTCTTTTAGCTCTAATATAAAATCGTTGACTAAGTCAAAATTATTTCTTTAAGAAGCGATTTTATCAATATACGCCCCAACTCACACTCAACACATTTAATTCATCTGATTTTACAATAATGTCTATACACATCCCAATTACAACAAAGTCTCTAAATAATCAAAACTACATAATCACAGTTGATCTCTTATAATGAGATCTAAACACGTTGTACTATTATTCAAACTTAACAATACCTGTAAAACGTGGGATGAAAAGTTACATCAGTAGTAGTCATAGCAAAGCAGACGATGGATGAAAAGTTAGAAAAAGAACAATTAAGCAATGAGAAAGTTCCATTACTCATTTCAAGTATATATAAAATATTTACAAAATGCACATCAATTACAATAAAAAATATCAAATAACTACAACTAGTAACAATATAATGTTATTTGTATGGTATATATGTAAGTGTATCCCAAGTGTCTATATCAAGCTAAGCCTACACCATCTAATTTGCATCTAACCATATGATTTGTGCTCCATCCTCATTATACCTACCATAATATGATACATGCATAAGGATCGGAGTATGCTCGACCTATATAAGTCTCTCGCCCATATCATTATCGTAATCTCTAACTAACTCCTCAATAGACCAGGAGTAGTGTAGACCTGATTACTGGAGTTCTCTCTTATGAAGGGTATTTAAAACATCTGGCTATTGAAGCCCTCCAAGCAAAGGGTGTTTAAAATTGAAATGTAGGCACTATAGGAGATGCTGTCAGCAATTGGTGCTTAGGGAGAAGGATAATCCTTAATGCCCATCTTGGCTTATCGACGTTGTCACCCCCTACCTTAACCCCATCCCCACCCTTGATGGCACCCTCTATGCTACAACTCATGCCAGCAGAGAGTCCTCATGTTCAATATCTAGTCACAATCTAGGTATATTGTTCAGGTAGATGCCCCTAAACTGCTGAACGATGGTGTCCATCTTTGCTTCTTTGCAATGATATCCCCATATGATATATTAGATATCCTATGTATAAAATCTGACTACATATCTCAAATAACGATATGGTAAGCATATAAAAGCATAAGTAAAGAACTATCAAGAACAATAAAGCTGAATGCGTACCATGTATATCTAAGGCTCCTAACTAGCCAATATATTGATATATGACTTGCTAGCATGATAATTTAGAGCTACGTCGAGCAACAGTATTTAGTAACTATCCTGTTACGTCAATCTGCCCACAACTCCAACCAAGTCGCATAAATGGGGCCTAATTCGCTTTTGTCCAACCCCGTAAGTCAACATTATGTAGTACTCGAGAGTTATTTGTATAATCGAGAATCCTTTAAATCCTACTAAACTATAGTGCCATACCATCTAAGAAATACAACTCTATGATATGAAAGCAAATTAACAGTAGCCGTATTGTCCAAATGTCATTCCTAGTTCGATAAGATATAGGGAACTTAGCCATGTCATCATGGGAATAGGAGATCTATACAACTTGTAAAATTAACAATCTAGAATATGAAGTCATAGAATCTTAAAAAGCTAAAAATACTCGAGTTAGTAACATTTGTACCTATTCTAGATGATGGTGGTTGAATATATCCCTATACTGGCTAACAACATGCATGGAAAGCTTAATAACATCCAAGTTAGCTCCCATCAACTCATTAGTAGTTAATCGTCCACTACTATTGTGATTTGACGATGAAGAGGGGCAATGTGTGGTAAGTGCTCCCACGCATGCACCTAAAGTACAATAAGTGGTTCGCTAATCTTATTAGCATCCATCCATAAGGTAAGATACAACTGACGATAGAGCTATGCCAGGCATACAATACCTAAGTATATCATCCAGCTATACTAATGTTAGAGAGGAGTGGGGAGGAACATCGGATGCACCTAGTTATGTCCCTCCAATCAGCTACATAATATGAGCCCGAGCGTATTACTGAATGGTAATATCATTTGCATCCTTTAATAAGTTACTAAAATTATCCTTCAACCATGATAACTTCACTAGAGCCCTATGAATAGCACTTAGAGGGGAGACAAATACCTAGAAATTACGGGTAAATATCAAACCAGCCTATATACGAGCTGTTCTTCACAACTTGACCATTAATTAGGAAACCAAGGAGCACACAAACATCATGAAGTGTAACCATCATCTCCCTTTGTGTAGAAGTGGAAAGTGTACGTCTCCTCTCTTCAACACTTGGCCAAGGCAATCATTAAATGCCAATCAAGATATATATGAATAGTACCTACCCCGCATCAAAAAAGTCAGCCTGCTCAAAGTAAGGAGCCATCTATGGATCTATTGGTATCTCCCGTTCATCTTTACGTTTGAATATCGCATCTCATCTACGACAACCAAACTAGTAATTCTCTTGCAAGTTATAATGAATGGAAACAAATGTTGCTTTGAATATAAGAAATTGAGCTGCAGTTGAATAGTAACTTATGAATCCTCACCTGATCACCCCATACCAACTCAAACCTATGAAATGGCTACAACTGAAATAATGACCTATCAACTAGTCCTAGATCCATTTGTACCTACATTTTTACAATGAAACAATAAGTAGTAGTTTGGTAGAGTACAAATGAGAAGTATAAATAGCATGTAAGGAAATAAAAAAATTGTAAACAAGAGATAACTATTAACGGGTCATTCATAGAAGCCACAAAGTATACCAGTAGATCTACTAAATATAGATTGGTGACCCCATTGAGGACATCTTCTCCTATTATGTTCTTCCATGTCTCATAGTTCACAAGTATACGGTAAAGGCCTCTCTCGAATATTCATCTCGTTCTGGAACCATTTCTTCTAAGGCCTCCCATGTTTCCTAACCTCATCTATAGTTTTGATTGGGTGCCATATAAGAATATCAAGCAAGGCAAATTGGCCTTATTAGTAAAAGGCATGAAAGAATGTGCATACACTTGTAGTTGATTTTGCTATGTGTACCAATGAAGAATATGTGTTGGATAATCCATACTCGTTTTCTCTATAACTACTATTATATGAGAACATAGAATCCCATGCATTTGCCACTTATGATAAGTGCACCAATGGGTTCTAATTGCAATAGTGTACTTGTTTTCCCCCTTTTGTCCATGTACTGTAGGGTGCAACATAATTATAACATCGAATATCTGCTCATTATAGTTGAAAATGACAACAAGGTAGCCACTTGCTATTTTATGCTACCTATCAAACTCTCTCTTAGAATATTTAGTTAGCATCTTACCCATGCCCATCTAATTTACTATCTCGATCCTATGTTGATCGAAGTAGTTGTTGCAATAATAAAAGGTTTTCTTCACTAATGCCACAATGGGTAGGTTCCGAGTGTCCCTTAGTGCACTATTATAAATCTTGACAATATTTATGATCCCATGACTAAAGCAAGCTCTATCGTCATATGCCAAGGTCTATATCCTTAGATGTAACTCTCTGAAGTATGTCATAGTATGAAGGTTCATCATCTTGGCTTCATTGCAGTATATCGGAATTTGTGAAGTTGTAACTAATATGTTTTTTTTTTTTATTAGTTCTTTTCATTCATTGTTCTTAGATCGAGAATTGAAGTAACTAGTAAGGTTTCAAATACACCATCACCATGGCTAACCATTTGGTGCCATACTGCATTTTATCCCTTAACCGTAGACCATATTCTAACATGATGGTCAAAAATCAAACATATGTCTATATAGTCCTTTATCACGTACATGAGAATACAGTTTAAGAACCAGCCCCAATTGTCTTAAGATTCCTCATTAACCAAAGCAAAATCCTAATGGGAAGAAATGATTTTCATCGTTAACTCCAATCGCTATAAGAAGCTTATGCTTATACTTCCTACACAAAAATATGCCATCAATGATAGTTATATGCTTGAAAATAACAAATTAGTTAGCTCAACTATTTAGGTAAGAGACAAGCAACTATTTAGTTGGTACCGCAATAATAGGTGGTGCTATCACACCTCTAATATACAAAGGCTTCGATATACGGCCCAAATGCCTATAACACTCTATTAAAGAACGTGTAACCAATGGTGTCGGTGTCTCGATATTTCTAATTAACTATGATACCTAGATTAACCTCTTACATAGCATATAATGGATGTGGAAATATCGCATATGATTCCTCTCATTTTTCATAAACATATTCAGTTGCTTTGCGTTTAGCTTCCCAAACTCTTGTTATGTGTACACCACTTGCAAATGGTCACCTAAAGATGTTTCACCTTAATATTCAATGATTTCTATACTTCCTTAATAATAAAGCAAGATAGGGTAATTGCATTCAATTGAGGGTGGTCCTAACTAACAGTATGATTTAAACACGTGTATGGGTATACAAACATAGTTATCACAAAATACCTAGCATGCTTCTTCTAGCATACTCGTGGCCTCCATTTGCCACCCTTTTCCCAATCAACACATCTGAATGACCAAATTGTCGAGTCAAATTCTTTCATTACAAATTCATGATCATTCAAAACATGATGCATCTTCACAGCTGTTTATAGATGTTCTTTCTTCTAAAAGTTCATGCCCACCTTAAATTCATCACCGAAACTCCATTCACCATAGTTCATGCTCTCCTTAGATGGTACTAGTCCATCACCAATACTTATCGTATAAAACGGCATGGGTTTGAACTTCCAACTACGTCTACATCTATGGTTAACCCATTCCTCTAATGGTATCTCCTACTCAATCCTTGAGCTTCATTTATAGATTGGAGCAAACCCTCATTAGCAACAATACCATCATCTGAGTTTTTAGTAACGTCCTTACAAGCTAATTCATTTGCCACATTTGTACTTTTGTTTAATTCGCTTATCACCAATATGTTAGCTTGTTGGGGCATGCGACTACTACTTCATATATCACTGGGTTGAATTGGCTAAGATTCAAATGGTACCTATGTTTCAACTTAAACTCCAACATTGCCATCATGTTCTCCAAAATCATACTCAACTGTTTAGGGGATGTTGATTTCATGAATTTCAACATACATTTCTATAAAATTGCCAACTCCACTACGTCTTTAGGAGGATGCCAACAACTATCGAATGTCATAGTCATTATTTATAGCACAACATAGAATAAGTCCTTACTTCTTCCTACAAGGGACATCTGTGAATCAACTCTACTTGATGAATTGTCATATCTACTCAAAGAGGATTACATATCAAGTCCATTAACTAATCATAACTTGTTCCAATTGGAACCCCAACTACTGTTGTAAGGTACTCATCGTAGCACACCCCATCCTCCCCTTCAATAATATTTCTTCTAGTATAACAAACCACTCTCACATTATCCATTCCCACCCTATTTGTTATAACAACTCCATAAAATTCACAAAAAAAAAAAAAACACAACTATTCTATTTTAAAAAAATACATCCATTAATAAACTCACTAATTATACCTTAAACATACGAATTACATTCAGCATAATCTTTAAATTTCAGATTACATACACTTCAATGGCACATTTTCTACAAAATTTGTTTAATCTCATTACATTATTACTAAATTATCCAAAATTTACAGAAAACACAATCATTGAGAATTATTGAATTATCCAAATTAAGGTTACTAAACAAATATTAAACTAAGACACCTTAATTGAATACTTATATAATATAATACACCTACTAACATAATCAACAATTTCACCAATGTGGTATTGTATATGCTTACACAAGGCTATTTTTAACAATTACATGTAAGAATAAGTGAGTAAAATAGGAAAAAAGTATACCTTATTTCCTTTTGCGGTAAAGAGAGAAAGTGTAAGATATGCGCCTATTTCTCACTAGTTCTGCAAATTTGGAGATAAGAAATGACATAAGTACTGTTGAAATGTCAAATCTAATGTCGATTTAAGAAAAAAGGGGTCGAAATTGCTTGATTTATGATGTGTGCACAAAGAGATCTATTGGTTAGAGAGAGTGTGTGTTTTTCCTAATTTAAAGTGGAAGTGAAGAAGAAGTAGAGGTATGGCTTGGTTTATATCCTTAGCAAAATTGCCTCTTTCAACTTTTTATTTCATAATCGCCTCTTGATTTTAATTGCCATATTTATATGATTATTTTTCTAAATGCAATATTTTTAAGATTTTTTTTTTTTTGCAATTTTTTGTCATTTTTCCCAAAGAATGCATCTATATTTAATTACTTACTAGGAGGTGCATATGCATTGTATTATAAATATAAAATTGTACATCATTTAGTTGGTAAAAGAATTAGGTTATTACATTTTGGAAAATAATTATTTACATACGTGATATGCAAAAGTATGCTTAAATATATTGCATTTTGAAAAATAATTCTTCATGATGTCCTATGCAAAAGCATTCTCAAAATTACCCTATATAAAATTCATCAATATCATTTGTTGAGCTTAAAATTATTTTTTTCCATACCTAAAGAATTTAAGTTGATCATAAAATAAAATAAAAAGTTCAATCATTAGATAAAATAAAATAAAAACTCATTAAAGGCAGGGCAACATTGAAAATTCATAATTTAAGTTGAGGGCATAATAAGAATTACAAAGGATTAGGGTTTGTAAGGTTGACCTAGCTTTAAAAGCTCCCTTTATCATTGTCACAAATATAAATTGGCAACATAGAGAGAGTTATTCTCCAACTGATCGAGCAACTTAACGCACAACCCTAAGGTAAAATATGCTATTGATCCATTTTCTTTATGATTTTGATAAACATTGAAGAATTTAATGTTGTTTGGGAGGTATAATTGTAGAACATCATCAAAATTGGTTGGAAGTAAAAATTTTATGGTGGGAGAAGGATTTATGGTAAAGATGAGAGTGTTAAAATTAAAGAAATTACGTTTCTTGAGGAGTTCTAATTAGATTTATATGTAAAGTTGATCATTTGGCAGTTATGGAGTCATAATAATCAAGCTTATGCGAAATCTTGCTTGAAGTCCAAGTAAGTATAAGAGAATTCATGTTAAATTAGTGAATAATTGTTGAAAAACGAAAAAAACGAGATTAAGATAGTATAAACTATGGTATTGGATTGGAATTATTGTATTGAGTTAAATTGGAGTTTAGAGAATTAAGGATCAAAAGTAGAAGAGTTTTTGCAAAACAATAGAAACACGGCCGTGGTTTTGACTGTGAACCCCATAGAGTTGTGAAATTTGATTTGGTCATGAACTTGAGAAGGAATTAAGGGCTAAGAGAATTACGATCTAAGATCACAGGCGTGATCATAACTGTAATCATTAAAGGCAAAGTCTAGAGAGGAATATAGTTAGGGAACACAACTATCATCCTAGCCGTGAACCCTAAGAATGATTTTCTTCGAGCTTTTTACTTTAAGTTTAGCTGTATCAAACCTAATAACCTAAGATTAACTAGGTTAAGGATCTAAGGAAAAAAATTACATAGGCTTTAAGATTAGTGTTTCCTTGCTATTACAAGTTTTCTTACTTTTGATAGCATTATTCAAATTGAATCAAGTTATCTAGGTATGTGATACATGTCTATTAGTTGTGGTTGCTAGAATAGCAAATTGAAAATGGATTAATTAATATTAGACTCTTAATTGTTATGTGTTATTTGTACATAGGTCGACCTAAAGACCAACAGTAGCAGAACCTTAGGGGGTACTTTAATGATCAATGGGTAGTGATGTCCTTTATTGAGTTGCCCATTAAAATAATCTGAGGTAGATTAAGGATCTTAAGGTTAAAGGTAGCAGTTCCTAGGATAGATATTATGAGTAATGTTATTTACATATTTATTTGCTATTGTGTGGAAGGGGTCATGAGAACCCTTGTTTACTGCTTGAAGGACTAAAATAAAAGATAATATTTAATCTATTGTGTGTTTACTTGTTTATTGCATATTCCATGTGTTAGTGCATTGTTTGTTCATGCGCATATGCTTGCATGCTGCATACTAGGCTTCCACTCACTCCTTTTTTTTTTTTTAAAGATGCAGGAACTATAGTTGAATTGACCATCATGATTTTTTTGAGACTCTTGATATTACTAGTAAGACGGGAAGAGCAATGACTACGTATATTACTTGGAGATTGTTATATGTATTTGAATTGATAGAATTTTAATCTTTTAGTTATTAATTACTATTGAAGAATTAATTATTTTATTTTAGTATTATTATAGTTTATTTCAAAGAATTAATTTTATGAAATTATTTGGAGACTTTATAGGAACTTTTGAGATTTTTAGTAGTAGTTGTATAGCTTGATGTGATAGTAAACGACTAGGGACATGTAACAGTTTATGGTATTTTGAGTCTGAGACATTACAAATAAAGTTATATCAAAACATAAGTTCCTGATCTACAAAAAAAAAAACTAGGAAAATGATTTTAGGACAGTGGATGACAAGAGTGGATAAAAAGCGAGTTAGGTTTGACCTTATGAACAAAATTATAATATGCATTTCTGCTTCTATGAAATTATATTATTTCATGCTATTATTTATTTGGGGAGACATCTATGTAATTATTTTAGAGTTTTATTTAATTACTTGGAGAAAATAGATGCCTATAAATTTTAGTTTTGCTTAGCAATATGTAATGTTATAGTAAATGCCAAGAAATAGCAAATAAAATTAAAAACATGTACTTAGGGGCAGATTAAATCATCTTAATTATTATGCCCTTCTACTTTTGTAAGATACGATGATACAATAGATATCAAATATATTGTAAGATTGCAAATTATATTGAAGATATCTAGCTATTAATACACTTTCATTGGCTAAGGATTTATATAGAATTGGAAATAAATAAATATCAAAATACTAAATGCCAAATATGAAGGGCTAAAAGATTCAATAATTGATAAAATTATAAATGCACATTGATCTTGATTAACTAAGATGATGAATCAATATAGAAACTATTAAAAGCAAGGTAATAGATAGGAATTATATGTACAGTTAAGAGATACTATAAAATAAATATATTTACAACCTTCATAAAGTCTTATCTTTTAGTAAAATAATAACTCGAGAAATTAATAACACTAATTAAGAAGGAAGAAATGAATAATGGCTTCCTTAATTCAACAACGAAAATATAATAAAATAAGAAAAAGATAGAAACAAATAAACTTTATTCATAAATATAATAGTAGTTAACCATAACACTTAACGTATCTATTAAATGTGTTAAAATTATTAAAATAGAAAGATAATAACAAAATATTTTTCTAAATTTCAACACTAGTAAAGTTTATTTAGACTAATTTTCTCATAGATAGCAACACAATGATAATAAACCAATGACCACACATAAACATTATGGTACTAATAACACAATTAACATTAATCATAGAATATCTTAAAGTGTAAAATAATTGTCTCGCTGTACCTTCCTAATAAGAGAAGCGTAATAATAAAAATAATGAATATCCATCAACATTTATATTAACAATAACTATGACATTAATAATTACAATGACCATCATAATAATGACTATAACAATAAAAGGTTCTCTAATATAAAATTATCTTAATAAATTTTCCATAGTGAGTAATAATGAAAAAAAAATCATGAATCCTTTAAATAGTTATAAGTTCTCACATGATAACTAATAGAACTCAGTTAATTTTAAAAAAGGGGGGAAATAGATAATAACAATTTCAAGTAAATAAAAAAAAAAGACAATAGTGTGTAAATAATAAAAAGAAATAAATAAGCAGGTATTATGGATATATACACACACATACATACATATATATATATATATATATGCACACTACATGAACCTTTAGTTACGTTATATATAAAGGGAAGGAAATAAAAGAAATGAAATAAAGAATAAATAAATCAAGATATATAATTAAAAACAAAAGAATATTTGTGTTTTTTTTTTTTTTTTGCTAGCAAAAGAATATTTGTGTTTAAAGATTTTATTTTGATAATATTGATGTATATATATATATACACGAGAAGGAATGGTGAATTCATATGCCTCATCCTATGTAAATTTTGTCGTGTCGTGTCGTGTCGTGTCATGTCAAGTCACCTTAAGTCATATTTTATCGTATCATTTCATATTGTTTCATATCAAGTTGAGTCTTTAGTCATGTTATGGCAAGCCAAATTCGCCATTCTTACTTATCTAACATACATGTAGATTGATTTATGAACAATATTATAAAATTTAATGAAACACTTTACAAATAATATATTACATGATTAATAAAAGATAATAGTGTCAACAATAATAATAACAATAAACCTAATGTAAGAACCAATCAACCTATGATGATGAAAATATTGGTAATAATAATGGTAAGGAATCAATAATTGTAAGACAATAAGTGGCATATGTACATTCAAACATATTAGCATGTGCTCTCAAGATAGTGGCGGCCGAGAAGCATCTGTACATTCAATCATACTAACATATATACACCATTTTCACTCCCTTAGGCCTTAGCATGCCTCCTCAACCCATAAGGCATCAACATAGCTCCCTTAACAAGGAAGAAACCTTTAAGGGACATTGGCTAATACCTAACATGCCTTATTGGGATTGCAAGGGTCTAGAAGCATACTCCAGATGTGAGGATCTCCCTTTACTTATCATGATTTAGATGATCTCATACTACTCGAAGGTTCCGTATTGATTGATGGAGGTCCTTTGTCCACTTGTTATAACTGTAAGGGAACATTACTAATTAGAGAAGATCAATGTCTGAGTGGCTAGATCTTGGAAGTTGTCTCCAGTTTATAAAGCAACATGGATGCTGCTGAGAACAAAGATTGGATCTTTTGTAACCTACATCACCATACTAATTCTTGTGCATACTCAATTACCCTAAAACTCTTTGAGTATTGATCTTGGAGATTCTTCACTCCTTATGCCACCTACATTGACTTAAGCGTTAGAGTGTATGCGTTGGTGTTACCTTTGGCGCCCTCTTAGCTTAAGTGTTCTTCTTTTCAAGCCTAAACCTATGCCCAAGTCAAATATAAAGGAATCTTCAAAATATCAACATGCCCCAACCTTTACTCTTGAGTACATTTACTAAGTACCATTTCTCTTTCTATTGCACAACTCATATAATTGAGAATCATATGGAAAACCATAAGCACCTTAGCTGATAGGAATCAAGTCCCCAGGCCTATTACTAAAATCCAAGCTAGAGGATTTCAAAGCTCGAGTTAACATGTTCTAGCTTAAGAACCATTACGAGATGAAGACTCCCACTTAGTGTGAATCCTACTTCGCTTTATCTGAGCTTAATACCAGACATCCATCCAAGCAACGGTGACCTACAACCCTTCTATATTGCATCTGAGCTCTTTGAGGCTTGAGTGGAGCTGTTTGTCCATGTGATCCGACATTGTATAAGTTAGTCAAGTTGTTCATCTACTTAACTCAACCCAATACATGTTAACTGATCACAATCGAGTTACTACATACCATATACCTTCCAAAGTAATGCAAAACAAGTCAAATAAACATAATTTAATTATAATTTCATCATATCATTGTACATTGTACCTACATCACGTAATATGCTATAGGAATTGCAAGTGTGCTTCTAACGAGGTCTTAATGTAGCGTAGATGGGTCATTCGAACATATCGAAGAAAAGTAGATGGATTTGGATGGATTTTGGGTAGAAGGTAAGCAAATCGGTGAGTCACTTAATGCATGTGATGTAGCACTTAAGCTTAATGCAGCTTACATCTCACCAGATGTGATGTACTGATCTAAGTTGAAGGGTTGCTCACCACAAACCTTGCTTAAGGGTTTAATAAGAGTGGTGAAAGAAGAGTTTCATAAAGAAAAACTCAAGGAAATTTCATTAATTTGCTAAAACTCTATCTAAAACCCTACTTAAGTATCTTATAAATAAAACAATATAAAGGACACCTAAGTGGCATTCTTGTAAATACAAAGTAAAAAACATAATGATAATTTGGTAATAATACAAGAAATAAGAAGTCCTAATAACGCAAGTAAAAATAGGTAAGGCAAATGAGTTATTGGGACTATGATGACCTATTCTAGTTGACTTGCAATTTTCATCGACCTATTCGTATCAACCTATTAATGTTGACTTGTTTATTACTAACCTATTTTGATGACTTAATTTCAAATGACTTATTCTTTTTCAATGACCTATTATTGATAGACCTATTGTATTTAGCTCTCTAACAGGTAGTAAGTCTCCATATGAGCTTCTTAAATAGGTCTTCACATGATGAGCTTTTAAACTAGTCTCCACATAAGATCTCCAACAAGCATCCAGTACTTGAAGAGCTTTTAAATAGGTCATTGGCACATAGGGAACTCATGAGGGGAGGTCTCCACCATAATCTGAAACTTGGCAGTTGGTTAGCTTAGTACCTTATAGCTTATCATCCCCTCTCCTTTAGAGAAGTTTTGACCTGAAACTTAACAATGGGCTACTCGAAATTCCACTTAGATCCAAAAATAACTAGCAAAAATAAAAAATAAACATAGAAAAGTACTTAAGTTACTATACTAGTGTAAACATCAACCAATGGTCTTTCCACTCATCATGAGCTTGATCAAATAAACTTTTCATCAAGAACCCTTTCCATTCATCATGTATCCGATCAACTACAGCTAGATAGTTCTAGCAGCAATCAATCAAGGGAAATAACATGACTTTAGGCTTAAACATTTTGTCATGAGCTCAAGGAATCCATGCACGCCCCAAAGTGGTAGAGTCGTAACAGCCCTGCTGTGTAAACCATTCTAAGATAAAAGTTGGCCTTACAACTGCTATCCTAAATTTGATCTACATAAGGCGTCCACGATTAACCTGCTTTGAAGTAAACAATTTATAATTTAAATAAATCATTTACTTAAGAAAGTGAGAAAATATATATATATACACTATAATTTAGTTATTACAATTAAAGTTTATAATATTTCTCCGTAATATATTTCCTAGTTATTACATTATTCAGAAATGAAAAATTTTAAAGTAAAAGCTTAAACCTTAAAAATTTGTGTTTATTCTTCAAATGTTTTTCCTTATTCCCTAAGATCCAGCAATTGCTAGCTTCAGAGTAGTTATTTGCCGCTTTTTAGCCAGCACTTACACAACGTCTATAGGGATGTAAGCAACCACAGCTCGGTAAGTTAGCATGGAGGACTTAAAACTATACCATAAACATAATAAGATTATCAACCAACTTATTAAGTACAATGCATGTTCAGGCAAATGTCATCGCACGACGTTATCCGACCTATCGTGAGATTAGAGAAATTACGCTCGCTCTAATTTAGGTTAAGGAGTTGCCGTTAATGCAACAACTCATGACCAAACCTAGGCTTGTGCAATGGAGACCTTGCTCCTCCCGCGACTACCTTCGAACCATTGACTTCACCCTCGCCGTGACCTTCTCACCTGTCACTTAGTTCGACTAAGGATGAAGAAGGGACCCTTTGCAATTATGTGTTATCCTTTTCGAAGGGGTCGGTATTTAGTCGAAGAATCCTAAGTTTCCCCTAATGGGTTGCCATGCAAGTCCAATTATGATTACAAGTCGTATATTTGATTAAGTCCAGTTTAGGGTGATCATTCATTTCATACAAATCATATAATACATGCCAGAACAACAAACAGAATCATAGCATCACTCATAATCAAGCACATGCACACAACCAACTATCTAACAAGCACAACCAAGTATAATCTCAAGCCTCTAAAATATAGCAACGTATTAATCGTAACTTACCTCGACTCCTCATTCACTTACTCGAGGTCCGACTTGCTCAGGCCATCGCTGATCATCCCTATAACACAAATATGGTTTCAGTTTTTCATATAACTATTATAGGTTCATTTTATCCTATAACGCTTATTGTTATGTTTTGTTTAGGGTTTAATATACCTCATTATCTAGGTCTTAAGTCTTTTACAATTTTTCTAGGTTTGGGGTTAGGTTCGGGTTCGGTTTCCGCATCGATTTTTAAATTAGGCTCTACTTCAATTTTTAAGTACTATTTTATACCCGAATCCTAGAAATTCGTTTCAACTCATAATGTGAAATTAATCACATTACTTCTAAATATCTTAAATACCTTCATTACCCTTAGTCAGTATTTTATTCCACTCGGTACACTTAAATCCTTATTAGTATACCAAATTTACTCTTGATGTGAGAAATTGTTACATTTTTCATATAATTACATAAATTTAAGTTTTTATTAGTTTTATTATATATCCTTATTATTTATATAATATCAATTTTTATCCTAGTATTTTTTATTTATTATATTTCCAATAATTACATATTATGTATATAATACACATCTAATATTTCTAACACTCTAATTACCATCTCCCAACATCAATTATCATTTCAAAATGTCTAAATTCATCCTAAATCAGATTTTACACCTAATTACCTTAATTTACAAACTTAACTTAAAATTTACTATTTTTCCCTATTACTCATTTACTACATAATTAACCTAATAATTACATCTAATACCCTAAATACTACAAGTATCATACTTCATCAAATTTTAACATCCTAAAACATATAATTATTCACTAAATCAGTAATTAACCATTTAATTACTTAATTAACCCTAAATTACCCATTTTATGCCTTATTTTAAGGCCTAAAAATTATCTAAAATTTTTGAAAATTAATTTTTGAAAACGGGCTTCATAGCACTATTCTATATTATCTAAGTAATCTACACAAAAATTTTGGGTTCAAAACTATACTCCTAAAGTTATTTATTTCTAAACCGAAATATGCTCAGTTTTGTATGATTTCTTAAGGAACATATATTACAGGATATATTTTCATCAAAATAATATTTTTTTCTAAAAACTACATACAAAAATATTTCAGAATAACAAAATTCATAATTTTCTAAGAATATTTACTATTTTTTACAAAATTACACAAAAGTAGGCTAGAAATCGGATTTACCGGTTTGGGTGGCTCCAGCCACTGCCGGCCACCATGGCCTTATCGGCCGGTCTAGGCGCTGTCACCATCTTGTGGTGGTGGTGGCGGTCCACTCCTAGCTGCTCGTTTGGTGTTGGTTCCCCTTTATGGCCCTAATTGCACAGTTTTTTCTTATTTTTTTCCTAACCTTAATTTTTCTCTCAATTTCGCCTCTCCCTATTTTTCTCACTCTCCAAACTAACCAAATGAGCTTTTGAAATTTTCTTGCTATTTATAGAGCTTTAGAGAAATTATTGTGTATTAATTTGATTAGACAATTGCTTTATCTTCTTCCAATTTAACTTTTGTGTTGTTCTAATTTAATTGGCTAATTTTTTTCTTATTTTCCCTAGTTGCCACGACCTATATCTAGATCATTTCTTATTTTTCCTGATTTTTCCTTAATTAATTATGAATTTTCTTTAATTATTTAATATTATTTTAGCATATTTCACATATTTTAAGTAATTACACGTATTTCTACTTACATGTAAATTCATAAATAGTACAAATAAATATTCCTAAATATTATTTAGGTCATTTTATGATTTTTTGTATACATATAATTTATCTTTAGCGATTCGTTAATTATTGGAATGCATTTTACGTATTTCCGATAAATAACGAGTTATATATTTAAAATTTGAAATTTTTATATTCTTTTATTTTATTGCTTATTTTCTTAAATTCAAACTTACAGAATCATTTTTACTAATATTTCTGGCTTTACTATAATTTAGGCTTGATCGAGTCTTTCAGCCGATCGAAATATTGAATGACTGGTTGTGAAGCTTACAATCCAAACATGTAAGACCTCAAACTACTCTATACCCTTAAGTATTCTTAAAGCTTTGTGCTCCTCTCATGTTGGTCCCACAACTTCTTCATCTTTAGTAACTACCATCCCCTTTACTTCCTCATAACTTAATTCTTCTTCCTTCCATCTACACACTTCAAGTTCTTCTAAGACAAGAGTACTAAGAGCAAGTAGAATAGCCTTAATACCAATATCCATCACTACATCCTTAGTAAACACTAACTAACAATCTATACCCCCTCATAGGCACAACACTACTATAGCTCACATGAAGACCATATAAGCTCATTAGAGGATTAAGACAAAAGAGCCAGATATGTAGGAGGCAAATATAGTAGCAACTATGGTCATCATCTATAGCATCTAATGTAGGTAATAGAACCACATTTGGAACTTAAGCCAATAGTTGCAATTCAACTTAGTCCCCCTTAAGTGCCATGGAGGGTAAGATAACTTGTTGGCTCTCATCCTATGTTGACCTCTTCAGCCACTTTTATTTCCATAACTCCTACTTTTATCCTTTGGTTCTTTCTTTTGAACATTCTTTGATTTATTAGTCTTTTGCTGCTTTATTTCATCCTTTAGCATCTAGAATTGAGTTTTTAACTGATCTAACATAGCAGAAAGAATTGAATTCTTGCCTTAATGAAAGGATTAGATCCTTAAGTTTAGCTAGATAGCCTTACTTGAAGCTTTAACTTTATAGGAATGAATGCTTCTAGCAATCTCAGGATTTAAACCTCATACAAATTGGGATATTAAAGTCGAACAAGACTCATATAATTCATATCGCCTTAAGAGCATCTTGTATTCCACTATGTACTCTTTAACACTCATATGTTCTTGCATCAAGGTTAACAATTTCTCACACAACTCATCTTGATAGTGTCGTAGTGCAAATTTTCTTCTCATTGAAGGACTCATTGATCTCCATGTAGTGCATCCCCTACTAAGTATCCTTTATCTCTTCACACTTTTCCACCAAGTTTAGCAGAGCCTCAGTTACTCATTAATGATATCTTCCTTTACACATTCATGACACAAATAATCTTTAAAAACTTTGTTAACCATCAAATATAGGTATTCTTAACCTTATGTCTTCAAAGTCATAGTCATAACCATATCTACATTGAGCACCATAAGCTGTATTTAATAAATTTAACGTCAACAATTCAGAATATGGGAATCGTTTGCTAAGACTACGATACAAACATGATTCATTAGTTCTAACTTGTGTGGAACATGCTAATAAATCTTGATTCCAAGTATGAACCTTTTTCTATAAAGCACATATATGGCTCATCAATACATAAGGATACTCCACAGCTCAACAATTTAGGAAGAAGATGGCACGATACACTAATTAAAGTGGCAAAATATAAAAAGAATAGCAAGACAACTTCATTAAACGAATGCTTGACACAAAGACAGCTAGGCACTCATCCCTTGCTTTTTCCTTCTACTTTCTCCATTTTCTTTCAACTTCTTAGAGTGGTTAGCTAGCAGCCCAAGGGAAATCGTTTCGAAGGTGAAGTAGGTGTAAGCTCTAACTAAAGGGATGAACCAGTCCCTACTCCCCATATATATACATACATACATATATATTAGTTGTATTAGGTAAAATATAAAATTTTTCCAATATTCAAAATAAATGACATTTTTTTGAGAATTTTATGGTAACATGCAATTATAACATGCTGGATTCCTAAGTTGTATGTATCTATCCTTTCCATAACTTTTATATATGTATATGTAGATGTATATATATATATATATATATATATATATTAAATCTAGACTTAAATATCATAGTAATTATAAGAAATCATATAATATCAAACTTGACCAACAATATATTAAAGAACTATCGGGTTTTTTCCAAGCGTAATGTATTTAAGTACTACAACTATGATTCTCTCATGATTTAATCCATTTTATGTGTTATTGAGATAGCAAATGGTACATAATATGAAATAATTCTATGCAATTACTACATTGAAATAAAAGCAGAGTAATGCATGCCATTGATTTATGCTAGTTTACTAAATGGGCTAAATTTTCTCTCTTTGGTATACATATTTTCGTGACCTCCAATGGCGTCTCTCCTTCAACTATAAGCCCTTGCACAATGTTATGTAAATTGTTTTGTATTCTTAGTTTCCCTAACATTAATTGATTTTATTTCTCATATTCCCTTATACATTGCTAACCTCTAATTAAGTTAATAGGTTGTGATGTACATATATATATTGTTTCTCAAGTAGTGGAGATTTGCTTCCACACCGAGCAAATTAATGACAATGGAGATTTCTCCATTAAAAAAAATCAAACAACTACTTTTTGTTATTATTATTATTATTATTTATATAAAGTGTAATGACTCGATTGAAACCCCTTATATCGAGGTATTGTTCGCTTTAGCATCGAATGTTGCATAGTTTTATTCCTTAGTGCAACAGCTTTTCAGGAGGTCATACTGATACCATTTGTAACAACCTGATCAAAACTCTTTCCACTAACGTATTATTCACTTTGGCATCGAATGACCATAGTTTTGTCTCCTAGTACAACAGTTTCTTAGGTGGTCACCTATGTTAGGATTGAACTAGCTCTAGCATGCTTAACTTAGGAGTTTTGACGTACTCCAAGCCATTAGATCAAAAGGCGTCTTGATGATTAGAAATTCATCACTTGGAACATAAGGGGTATTATATAAAGCATATATTATGACAATAATAAAAAGCATTGGTACGTTAGTATTGATGTTAGGGCTTATCCCCACCAGCTAACATTGATGCCTTAATCCTTTATGGAAAAAAATTATTGTTGTCGATATAATTCATTTATGAAGTATGTATGTATATATATATATATATAATTTGCAACTAATTAGATAAATACTTTTGCTTAGTGTTACTATTCAGTCCAAGTGTCCTTAAGTTCTACAACATTTCATTTGGATCCTCCTTACTATTAGCCTCTTGCCACTACAATAAGCAACAAATAAGCAATTATTATTTTAGAGGTTATTGATTTTGCAAATAGTATACCTATATTCAATTGATTATGTTAATGTATGTGCATATACTTTTATGTACTATATATACTTAATAATCAATAGATAACATATACATTCATTGAATATTATTTTATACCATATTATTATATTTATGTATGTATATATCAAATAATTTATATCTAGACCTCATTATATCTTGGAGCTCCGATTTTGAGTCTTCAATAAATAATGAGTGATACTAATAAATACGTTTTTATTGAATTAAATAAATACCTTATTTTAAGAAATAAACTTTACCAAAACTCTTCTTTTAACTTATATAACCTTATACTAGAGTTTGATTTGATTTGATAAGCATTTTTCGAAAACCTTAAATCTATCAATTCCAAGCAACTAGTCTCAATATAAAACTCTTGACTCGCGTTATCCATGACAAGTTTTCTTTGTAAATTTAGGTTTATTCTTATAAATAGATGTCTAGGCTTAGGTTTATAAAGAGAACCCCCTTGAGAAGAGTTATAGTGTAAAATTATACTAAGGGTCCCTCATCTTTCTCTTCCTCTTATTTTATCATGTCATACTTTTAACTATTCTTAGTGAATTATTATTGAACTCTAGTCTTTGTTGCAACATCTCCTTTATATATTGCCTTTGTGATCTAATTACACCATCCATATTGCCATTTAATTAGTATTTACCAAGTTATTAATTCGATGATTGACTTTGCTGTAGAGTTCATGAGATCCTATAGTAAACTGATTTGTGTAATTAGAAGGAATTAAGTAGACTAAGTGGTTAGGTATTTGATTTTTCTGGATTAGGACAACCTAATAGTAGGATCAAAGATCTTAATGTGATCTTGAGATGCCTTATTATAGAAGCGTTTCAGGTAGAGTAATCTCAGGGTTAGGAATAAACTAAAAACATGAGTTTGGTTAATTCATATTAGGCATCCCTATCGTCGAATGAGTAAATGAGATTAAAATTTACATAGAACTAGATAATAATGACAACGGTTTACTTAGGACTATGTGTTCTTTTGACTCAATTGATTTTGTTTAGTTAATCTTGTTTATTTAATATAATTTATTTTACTTTATCATGTTTATTTTATTTAATCTCATTTGTTTCTTTTTGTTCTTGTTTATTTTATTGTTTTTATCTTATTTATTATTCTTTGTTCATTTTTTACTTGTTAATCAAAATTATTCTAAATTGTTAAGTTAGATAATCGGTGATTTAAGGCAAATTGCAGTTAATCTAGGATTTCCTCATATTCATGGTCCCTGTAGGGATGACGCTTGGACTTACATCTGCTTACTATACTGTAACTTAACTAAGTGCACTTGCCTAAAGCAATCAACTTAGTAAGGGGTAAAGCAATAGAACTAAAGTTCTAAATGAACTTGTGATAGAAAGAAGCTAAGCTGTGAAAACTACACACATCAGCACAAGAGATTAGGGTAAGCTATTCAACAATAGCTTGGATCTTTTCCTCATCCACTTTAAGGCCTCCATTACTAACTACATACCTAAGAAATATAACCTCCTCTTGGAAAAAATAGCATTCCTTTAAATTGCCAAAAATTGTTCAACTTAAATCACCTCAAAAATAGTTTGAAGATGATTCCCATGGTTGTGTAGGTCAGAGCTATAGATTAGAATATCATCAAAATAGATTACAATAAATTTTCCTATTTGATTCTTTAATACATGGTTTATTAATCTCATAAAAGTACTTTAAGCATTTAACAGGCCAAATGATATCACAAGCCACTCATATAACCCATACTTCATCTTGAAGGTTGTTTTTCACTCATCCCCTTCTCACATGCAGATTTGATAATATTTGAACTTTAGATCAATCTTGGAAAATATCCTCACAACACACAACTTGTCCAACAAATCATATAGTTTGAGGATCAAGGATCTACACTTGATTTTGATTTTATTAATAACTTAGTTGTCCATGCACATCCTCCAACTTCTATCCTTCTTAAGGACCAATAGTGTAGACACAACACATAGACTCATACTCTCTCAAACATATCCTCTCTTAATCAACTCATTTACTTATGTTTGTAACTTAATGGCTTACTTAGGATTCATTTAATAAGCTGATTTGTTTGGTAATGTGGCTCTTAATTTTAGGTCAATTCCATACTTTATTCCTCACTTCGGTGGTAATCCTTTTGGCAACTCTTTAAGGAGTAGATTGGTAAACTCATCTAAGAATTTTTAGATCTCTTCGAGTAGGTCAGCTTGCTTTTGTAGTTCTAGCAATTTTTGTATCATAAAAAATGTTAGATCATTAGATTTCACAACTTCTCTCAAGTTAGATCGGCTCATTATTAGTGCTTTCTTGGTTTGTTAGCTTAGCTTGGACTGCATATTACTAACTTGAATTGATATCATTAGGAAAAGTGTGACATATTAGGCATCCTTCCCAAATGTGTAAGTATTTCTATAGCCATCATGCATAGCCTTTTTATCGAACAACTAAGGGTGCCTAAGTAGAATATGCGAAGCACACATTACTAGTACATCACACTATATCTCATCTTTATATAACTCCTAACAAAAATTGTTAACGATACTTATTTTGTAACATGTAATGATCCCTTTTCATTTAGGCAATGTGGTTTGTATGGCTTAAGGTAAGAGAGGTCAACAAGTTTAATTGCTCGACTAACCTTGTGGATGCAACATTCATACAACTACTATTATCAATAATTAAAGCACAAAACTAATCTCTTACCTTACAGGTAATATTGAACAGATTCTCTTGTTGTTCATATTGTTGATTATGTTCTACATTTGGAGCTTAGTGAACAAACAATGTTAGCATGTCCCCTTGCTCTGGATAAATGTCATCTCTTGTAACTTTTAACTTCACTCCCTCTACCATTTCTTCTGTAACTTCATTAGCTTCTTTGTCAGTACTATAAACTTCAAAGGTTAGGATCACACCCTCAATTACCATAGTTCATTGGTTTGGACATTTGGCAACCATATGTCTAAAATCATTACATTAGAAGCATTTTATCTCACTTATCTTTCTTCTTAAGGTCTACCTTATTTCAAATTCCTTCTCTTTCCCTCTTCGTTTCAACCTCACTCCTTCTACATGTGACATATGTCCTTCTTTCTTCTTGGCATTAAGTTATTGGGCTTCTTACTATTCCCTTAAACAAGTCAGATAGATTGAACAAGTCAAGAAGGTGGAGCTCGATAAGGTTAGCTTATTCTTTGTATCTCAACTCATTAGGCAACTTTGATAGTTTCCTCAAGGGTATGAAAGAATTGTACCTCGACGATGTCTCTAAGTTCATGTCTTAGACGTCTAATGAATCTGAAAGTAGTTTAGGCCTTAAGCTCATTTACTTCATATCTGATCATAAAAAATTTGGAACTCTTGCATATATTCATCAACAAATCGGTTCCTTTGCCACAACTCCTATAACTTAGCAAAAGTTTCTTGATAATAGGAATCAAGAATAAATCTACCTCACATAACCCTCTTCATTTCTTCTTATGTCCTCACACCTCATCTTCAATCCCTTCTTCACATCAACTACAACTTCTTCCACTATATGTAAGAGTACTAGTGATTCTTAGGGTGATAAACCTCACTTGGTCCTCTTTGACATACTAGTAACATTTAAATAACTTTTCTATTCTCTCCTCTTAGTACTCAATCGCACTACTACTTCCTAAGTAGCTTGAAATTTGCATTCTAATATTATCAATACTTTTAGGAGCTTGGATGCCATGTCCTTCTTCATAATAGTCCTCATTAAACTCCTTATTGATTTCCTTCACTTAATTAAGTCGATCCTTTGGCAAGAAGGATTATTTTCTCTTCTTCAGAAGTGCTAAATAGGACGTACGACTTTATTAAGTCAAACTCAAGGCATTTGATCTAGTTTCTTGTTGACCTCGTAAAACTCTTCATCATCAGTCTCTTCTCCTTCCATTAACCCTTTGCTCAACTCCTCTAGCTCAAACATGGTAAGCTAAGTAAACTTCTCTCTTACACCAAACTTCTTAATTAGGTCAATTTTGCTAATATTTAGCTTGGAGTTCTTTTAGAGTTTTATCAATAACTTGTTCGTTACCTTTGTGAGCTCTTTTAATGCAAACTGCAGTTTCTGTTTACATTAAGCCTAACATATTTTCTAGTAGTTTAGAAAGTCAATCCATTTGCTTGTCTATGGTTCTTAGAGTTCACTCTACACATGGACAGCTTCTTAGAGTGTCACTTCCATTGTCTCTAACTACTACATAACAACCAGTACACTTGTTTCAACAATGGGACAATCGATGCACACAATTTGACAACTATTATGCCTTTCTCAACAACTACCACCACCACTCTTTACTCAACAGCCTTCGCTATGTTTTCAAATGATGAAAATAAGGTATAACAGAACATTCACACCAACATAGGATAGCATTATACAACCACGATATTTTTGACCCAATACTATAATCATAACTTTCACATAATCACTATGTTGCTCAACAAATACTTTCTATTGACAACTTAGCTTACGACTCTTCTCAAAATCTTGAGCTCTGATACTAAGATAATAAAGGAACAAGCCTTAGAAGAGGTCTTACCATAGCATAGATGGGTAGTCCTTCGAGAGCTATCAAAGAAAAATGAAATGGTTAGGGATGATTAAAGGTAGCAAAGTTAAGTTAATGTGAGTTGCTCAGTAGATATTACATATTACTCAAACACTCATAGTCTATGCCTTACTAGATGTGACTTGCTGGTCTAAGATAAAGGGTCGCTTGCTCGCGTAACCTTGCTTAAGGGTTGATATGAGCTAGGGTTTGTTTCTTGTAAGGAGAGTATCTCATAGAGAAGAAGGAAAAACTGTAATATTTCATTAATTTAAGTGGAATATCTAATCACAACAATGTTTATCATAAGGCATTTATACTTACCCCACCAGGGTTAGAATTTACCATTCAAAATTACTAAAAGCGGTGAAATTAATGTCATAACGTAAATACAAATAAGGGTAAAATCCATAAACATCCAAAAAGGGGTATTCATTATCAGGTAAAGGGGTTACAAGTCATAAGATACATGGTTTTTAAAGAGTGATTGGCAGATGCGATATGTAACAAACTTTGAGGCGAAGGGATAAGGTCAACAATTAGAGAATAGCCTATAGAATAGGTTGACGCAATAGGTGTTATGCTCTTGGATATCTCGGCTCGACCTTGCTCATGTACGAAGAGGGTAAACTCATGATGGCTTAGAAGCACAACCATATTAGATCAACATAACAAGTTGGCTTCTTTTGGAGTTAGGTGATGGTTTAGAACTCGGCAAACTATGTTAGTTAATCCTCTTCTTAGGAATAGGTAAGGAGGCCTATTGGTTGATTCTTATCAGAGGTGGTTGTACAAAAGAAAAAAAAAAACCCTAAATATTTTATAGTAAAAAGCTTTCAGTGTAAAATTGGTAATAAGAGGGAGTAATGCAATTATCCCATGACTTAAATCTACAAAACTTCAACTTTTTAAATTCAAAAGACGCAATTTTTAAAATTAAATTTGAAAAAGAAAGAAAAAAGAACACCTACAAAATAACTTGTTTATAAATTTCTCATTTTATACTTGTGGAAAAAAAGGTTACACATACTTATAGACAAATACATGCTTTAGTGTTCATCTAGAAACATGAGAAAGAATCTAGTTATTTCTCCTAAAGAGGTAATAACCAAATATTGCAACTGAAGTGTGTTCCCCCTTTAATTAGTAGTAAAACTCAATTCTCATCTTTCTCTTTTTAGAAATAATTTTACCTTAGCCTATATTTGGTAATTTGCAAAAGAAAGAGAAAATGTGTATTTATTGACATCAACAACAATAATAATCATTGATATTCACTTGTAATATGCTACTCCTAACAAATGAAGAAAATAAAAGAACAAAGGGTAAGTAATGTTGAATTGATAAGTTCCTATGAGATTTTGATGAAAATAAGACTATGCTAATCGAGTTGAATTAATCATGATTATTATTCATATTTGTAACCCATAAATGCATGATTAAACTACAAAAGTTTGAATTATGTTGATATTTGAAGAGTTAGAATAACTTGAAATCAATTTTTGCACATAGAAAATGGATATTTGTTTTTCTATTGTGAACCAGCCGGTTGATTAGGCTAAATAAGTTTGACTGGTTGTTGCTAGCATTACGTAACCAATAGGCCATGTTGAACCGTACAACTAGTAGATTAAAGACCATTTGGCTGATGACCCCATTTGAATGAACCATGTGGCTAGTACTTCTTGTATTGGCTAAAAGTCCTAACAAAATATAGCTATTACAAAGCATTAAATGCAAAGGGAAGTAGACTAATGGTTAGATTTTCTTGAGGCGATATAATCACTTGTTGCTTAGTTGAAGGATGATTAATAGAGTTGAAAATCAACCATTATTCCTTTTGTTCACTTATCCTTCATTCCAATCATCTTGTGTACTTAATTTTACTAAATTTCTTGTTAAAAAAAAAAAAGAAGTAGCAAGCTAAAGTACCTTCAAGAATAATAGCAGTATATATACATATTAAAAAGAGCTACTAAAAAACAATAAACCTCTAGAAATGATAGTGTAGATCTTCAACTCCTTTAAAATCGCTTTTGGAAATAGTAATCGAATGCTAACTTGAACCATTTACATTAACACTAAATCAAAACTATCCATTTCCTAAAAAAAAGAAGAAGAGAAAAGAAGCAGCAAATGAATACACTCAATCAAGAATAAAAGCATACTACTTAACCTCTCAGCATCTAAAGTCTTACAATTGCATTGGCTCCATGATAAAGTGCATTATATGTGACTGAGTAGGTCAAGGTACCCTTCACTTAGAGATTTGTATAAGGATGAGGTGTTATAATGTCATCCCCATAGGCACCTTACATGTGTTATTGGGCACTGTGGTTGTTCAACCAACGTGTTATGCACAACAAATATAAGAACACTTATGCTTTCACCAATTACAAGAAAAGATTTGTGTTGTAGGCTATGACCCTAAGTCAAATAAGTGAGACTAATAGTCAAATTACTCGACCTTTGAAGAAGAAGGCTTTAATTTTTCCTAAGGTGAATTAGAAGAACTTGTGAAGGTTAATGAGCCTATGTTTTCATTGGCTTGTATATGCTAGAATTGAGGGATCTAAACTCTGTAACTGAGGAGGTGAGGTAGTTGATCGACGAGTTGGCTAATTTATTCCTTGAAGAGTTACCTAAAGGATTGCCATTAGCTCATAGGACAAAGCATTGTATAGATTTACAGCCCAGTGCTGCCTGCTAAACCAACATGTTTATAGAATAAACCTTGAGCAAGCAACTAAGTTGAGGAGGCTGGTAGATGAGCTCATAGAGCATGCCTATGTTTGAAAGAGTATGAGTCCATGTGCTATGCCTACTTTGCTTATGCCAAAGAAAGACGTTCTTGGTTAAGTTAAATTGACTATTTTGTACATGAAATTAGCTAATCTTATCTTCTTAACAATTTGACTTAATGTGGTTATCTTAGGAATTTATCTAAAGTTTAGATGAATTTAAAATTTGATGTACAACTAGCTCTCATATTGGCTTCCTCGTGATAAACATTCTCATATGAAAAATCCTTTCAATGCTAAAGTATTTTTTTAAGGGAGAGTGCCAAATTGAGGGTTGATATCGTATTTAGGGGAAGTATGTAAAGCCTTGTCCTCATTAAAAAGGAGGAGATTGTTGAACCGATAGGTTCCCATAAGATTTTGATGAGAACAAGACTAAGCTAATCAAGCTAAATTAATCATGATTCTTATTCATATTTACAACCTACAAATACATGATTAATCTACAAAAGTTTGAATAGTTGGAATGGCTTGAAATTACTTTTTGCGCATAAAAAATAGATATATACTATTCTATTGTGAAACAACCAACTAATTAGGCCAGAATCATTTAACTAATTGCTACTAGCATTCTGTAACTAATAAGCTATGTTGAACAGTGCAGTTGATAGGACCATTTGACTGGTGACCTTATATGAACGAATTGTGTGACTGGTTATCTCCTAATTCTTCGGCTTATCCTTACGAAAAATAACCATCATAAATCATTAAATGTAGAGAGAAGTGGACTAATGGTTGGATTTTCTTGAAAGGCTATAAATACAAGTTGTTGGTCAATTTAAACATAATTAATTAAGCTGAAAATCTACCATCATTCCTTTTATTCACCTTCCCTTTATTCCAATTGTATTGTATGCTTAATTTGTTAAATTTCTTATAAACCCCAGTATAGTGCATAGTGATTTATATGTGCAAATACTTTAAGAGTGCACTATACTTGAGATTGAGAATCTTGTGTATCAAAAGTGTGCATAAGCCTTTTAGTCATTAAACTTGAGATCAATAAAATTATGTGTGAAGGCCTTAATTGGAGGCATTACGTAATTGTATAAAGTAGGAGGTGGTTTGAACTCCATGTTAAAAAAATCTTAGGCTTGAATTTTGTATCCCTATTTGTTTAATTTCAACACTTTATTTACATATCTGTCTTTCTTTTCTTTTTTTTTTTACATCTTCACATAGTCATTTGTATTAAAAATTGTTTATTTGCAAAAATTAGTAAAGAAACTCAAAATAAGATTGTTTGTTTGCATCGTAGAGGTTGGTCTTTAAATATATTAATTGTTTAATCGCATTATAAAGTAAAGATCATGACATTAAATGTATTGGGTTTCATAGAAGGACAAGCTAGCAATAGGCCATTACTTCTAACTAGTGGAAACCATCCTTATTGGAAGTGTAAAATAAAAATCTTTATTAAGTCAAAAAATAGGAAGCTTTGTGTGATATGTCCTAAATTAGTAATTAGGACATAAACATCTAAATAATAGGATAAAACCTTGTTCTTATATGACTAGGATCAATAGTCAATTTAAGGCGTTTGGGGAAGTAACCTAATTAAGTTAGAAATTTGTAGGAACTTAGTAATCTTAATTGGGGAATTTCCATAAGCTGGGAAGTAAAAAATATAATAAAATATAATCAAAATAGTGAGAATTTACTTTATATGAGCTCTTAAAGTCATATTTGGGACAACTATACCTAAATTTAAGGTATTTAAAAAAATTTATCCGATAAAGTCTAAACTTTATGGTTAGGTTATAAAAGTTAGCTGAAGTGATTAAGTCAAGTTAGATTTTGAAAATACTATCATAAATCCTTAATTTTAGCTTTAGAAGTATAATTATTCAATATAGCATAAAACTTATCAGAACCCTTAAAATCAAGCTCAAAATGCAATGAGACCCTAGAGATAAGCTAAAGCTATAAAAGTGAATCATAGTGCATAAAATACTATATGAATATATATTTATAAATATACCTGGTATATATAATAAATATACCGGTAAATTAACCCGAAATTCTATAAATATATAAAATAAGTGATAAATTCACAAAATTAAAGAGAAAATATATCTTAAAAATAAATAGCATGATTAAAACATAATTTTATGAGTTTGATTACTCATTATGTCATGACCTTAAAGAGAGCTTAATAAGATTGCTTAAAATTTACATATCACGTATGCACCCATAATATGAAAACTGCTTTGCAAGTAAGAAATTATAAGACTCTAAATAATTAATTACTAAAATTTTTTATTTTTAATTGAATAATTTACTATAGAATATAAATAACTATGAATATATAATATTCTACAGTCTTTCAGATCCACAGAGAATCAGTATCTCTTACTAATTAATAAGACAGGATAAATCAACTTTATAAATTACAAGAATTATTAGATTATACATAATCATAACATATAAATATTTTCTACATAAAATGATTTTGTACCAGTTATACACTTGTTAATTAACTCTAGCATTATCAATACTCAACACTCAAGATTCATCTCAGTCCTAGCTTAAATGAATTTACAAAGAAATTATAGAGGAATGAGTAAACCAGAGCTTAGTAAGTTTATTCCTCATTACTATCGTTCAAGTAAGTTATCAAATATTATTAGCACATATGAAATTTATTTACAAGCGAAATGAATGCAAATAACACATCCATAAGAGTCTGGAACTATAGATGGTGTAGATTTATGTTGTTTACATATTGATTATCTACTGTACTTACTCGTACAAGGTACATCACCTTAACCTCATGAGGCTACCTGGGGATACTGTCCTTCTAAAAAACACTCGACCATTACCTTAGTTGAAAAAGAAACACTAATCCAAATAGATGGATCCCAACTAGGGTCATCTACCATCAACAAATCATATCCAAAGCCTTTCGGGTATAATTAAGCGAGTCCTCTTGCTATCAAAATATATCTAGGGTCTTATAGGCATAAATATGCGAGTCCTCTTACTATCAATTTGAGATACCATGCTAGCTTAGCCTCGTGAAAAAAAAATTAACAACGGGCACTACGACCCTCATAGAAATCATACAAGAATTTGTTTAAGATTGGAAAAACGTTTTCTAAAAATATTTTTCTAAAAGTTTTGCAAAGCTAACACTCTCCATCAATTCGCCAATTTTATCATAGATATGCAGCAAATATAATCGATTATTTTGGTCAGATATTTACATTTACCGGTTTAAGAAAGTGATCACATGGATGATAGCACACAAGTAAAATAGTTATTCAGATAGACTAGTAATAACAATCAGTAATCATCATGTAAGTATCATATACAAGTAGATAGCAGGTCATTAGAACTCTCTCACCTGGATTAATGCTTACTCTCCATGCTATTGGAATTCCTAGAACTCAACGATTAGATATCTAAAAGATAATAAGACTTATAAGTATTAAAAAAAAAAAAAACTAAGCTTCTTAGTTAACTAATGTCTATTGTAGTTTGCTTACTTTCCCACTATAACTTAAATATGGCAGGAATATGGTTTAACTTATTTATTGAGGTAAATAGAAAATATATTTGTAATTTTCGTAAATTAGGATAATTTTTTGTATTTGGTTATTTATTTCTCCTTATTATTAGTTTATAGGGTCAATTAACTTAGTCATCCTACTTATTCTTCTTGATTTATTTTAAATCTTTAGTTATGTATAACTTTTTCATTTTAACTCCGATTTTTATAATCTTATAATCGATTTTAATTGTTTTTGGATGTAATTATGTAACAAGGTCCATTTTGGACATTGTAACCCAAATTTTTCATCATGGGCTAAAAGTGTCACGAATTTTATTATTTTAGCCTAAATGTTTTTAAATTATTATTTTAAGCTTTTCTTTATTGATTTATGATTTAATTAATTTCTAAATTTTATATTTTTAGAATATTCTTATTTTTAGGTCTATTTTATAATAATTTCTTTATTTCACTATTTTAAGCTTAAATTAGTATTTATATCACTTTTTATCATAATTGTAATTTTCTAATTAATTAATTATTATTATTTTCTTATTATCTTTATAATTTGCAATTTCAGTTTGATAATTAGGAATGTTGACGTGGTAGCTTCCTAGTCTACGTAGCAATTTTCTAAATTCTTTTAATTTTTACATTTTTCTCAATTTTGAAGTATTAATATGTATACATATATATTATTATAATTTACTAAATTTTGAAAATTAGCCCTATATTTCTCCTTAAGGGTTACGTCCATATGTACATGTGTATATGTATATATATTATTTTATTTTAAGGAATTAGCATTTTAGTGTACATATATATGTATTATTTACATATGTACATATTCTTATACTTATAACATAATAATACTACATGTATATTTATAATTATATATACACACATATAATTATGTTTTCTTACTCTCTCTCTCTCTCTCTCTCTCTTTCTCTCTCTCTCTCTATATATATATGTGTTTATACAATCTCACAGTATATCTTCTATATATATATGTGTGTGTGTGTGTGTGTGTGTGTGTGTGTGTGTGTGTATGATAAAATAATTATACTAAGTATCATATGTATGTACATGTGTTATCTATATATATATTGATATGTACCATACTTATACATAGATAAACATAACATGTGTGTACATATGGTTATATATAGTTAGACATATATATATATATATATATATATAAACACATATACATGAAAGAGAACAACTTATACATGTACTTCAAATATATGTACATATAGTTGATATTACAATACATATAATCCTTTTTACATACTCTTAAAATACATGAAAAAATACAAAATACATATATAACAAAATATACACATAAGTTGATATTACAAAACAAATTAAATACAACATAAACACTAATTAATTACTCTTCTTGTCTTGAAACTTTGTGTAACCAAAAGCCCTGCTTCTCCTTCTTGAAAATTGTTGAAAACAAAAAAATGAGAAAACCAAAGGAATGAATGCTAGGAGGGGAATGTTTTGGTTTCAAAGAGGTAAAATTTGGGGCTTAATTTGTCAATGTAAGTTGGACAAAGAAAAGAAATGTAAAATGTTTCTAGAACTCCACATGCCAGTTGAATGGAGGAAAGAAAATAAAAAAATGAAAAAGGAAACAAGATAAGGATTAGAAGAAA
Source organism: Lumnitzera littorea (assembly GCA_024138015.1). Classification (NCBI taxonomy): domain Eukaryota; kingdom Viridiplantae; phylum Streptophyta; class Magnoliopsida; order Myrtales; family Combretaceae; genus Lumnitzera; species Lumnitzera littorea. The sequence goes on along the minus strand of JAMXBB010000002.1, from coordinate 70,151,897 downwards.
ATATCAAAGGGATCTTATCTTTATTAATTTATCACATGAGAAAAAAAATGGACAAGTGGCAGCCGAAACTTGTAAAGGAAAAAGTAGAGGAGGAAAAGAAAAATGGAAAGAAAAAGGAAAAAGAAAGAAAAAGAAAAAAGTAAAAGGAAAATTATAAATTGTTAAGTTGACCTTTCTAAAAGTATACTTAACTTTTAAATGATATTTGAAATAATTTATGATGTAATTATGAAAAGTAATATGGAATATAAAATTAATGTATACTATTTAGTACATAAACATGAGATGTGTAATAAAATTAACTCAAAATAATTAAATTAACACAAAACTAGCGCATATATATACAAATATGAAATTATAAATAATCACAAAATAATATTCATAATTTTATTAATTTTGTTAACTAAGTTGTTACTCTTTATGTTTATGAATATTTAAGCGTTATTTTTATTCATTTGTTAGCAATTTTACGTGATCACGCGTATTGATTGGTAGTTGTATTCAATTAGGGTTTTATTATTATTAGAGTAATTTTATATATTTTATAGGCTTAGGTTTTTAGTTTTAGGGTCTTTATTGAGTTCGAGTTTAATCCCTTGTATTCATACATACTAAGGATTTAGGGTTTTTATATGCGTTTAAGGTTTCAATTAATAAATTAGGGTTTTTTTTTTATATTTGTTTTAGGTTTTAAATTTAAAATTTCAATTAGTTTCAAATTTATTAACTCTATTGACTTAGGATAATTATCTATAATACTTAGAGTTTGACTCTATACTCAAAATACTAAACATGCAGGGTTTGCACATTGCATGTACCAAGTATATAGGATATATACACGTAGATTAACAAAATTACTAAATATTAATATAATCTACATAAAATATTAATATTTTACTTAAAAATCAACCAAAACAAGTCCAAATGCTTGGAAAATTTTTAGAAACAGCTGTGGCAACTCTAGATTAACATCATTGTTGAATCAAAAGCTAACTTGAAGATCAAAAGACACCTCTACCTTATAAATTTGTGATGAAAAATTAAAAATAATAAGAAAAAAATCACTTAATCTTTAAGGAAAATTCCAACTGACCTAAATCAGTATAAATAGACCCTAGACTTCATTTTATACATTTGGGAATCCAAAATACTCAAAAGGAAAATTTAGAGGAAATTATAGAAAAATAGAGCATATATAGACTTAGTGTGGTTCCCCAACCAACCAGTAACTCGACATGGAGCCCCACTGACCTAGGTAGAGCTACCTATACCCTTGTCGACTAACACACCTTTAGTGGCTAATAGTGGCTAGAGCTTTGAAGAACGTTAGGCGCAATTTTCTGCCCTATTTTTCTATATTTAAAAAAAAAATACTAAATCACTTAAGAAAAAATTCTAAAAAATTTATTCTTCAGTTATTTCTATGATGTTTTCACGTTGTATTTTTATTTTTCTAAACTTGTGATTATTTTATATACTTCCTTAAGAAATGTACATTCATTTGTCAAATCCCGTCATAGTATAGGATGCCTCATCACACAGGTAAACCTATTAAATATAAGTTCAATTATAACAAATTAACACTTCATTATATATTTGGCATTTAAAAGAGTTTAGCTGTAAGCGTTTGGTTACAAATATTTACATCATTTACAAACTTAAAAAACTTGAACACTAAACTATAGTTAAACTTTTAGGTCTTCATTATACTTGTTCAGTGACACTTTTACTTTCAGAATAGCTGACTTTAACGCTGTCCAAAAGTCCACTCCTATTGCTAGTGACGTCATAAAAAGTTACATCATAACCTGAGGATAAGAGAAAACTTATCTCCTCAACTACTGTTAAGTTGAGTGAGAGTGGAAAATAAGTAACAATATACTAAAGCACATAACATAGGTACACAAATCTTACATTTAGTTAATATCAAATGACAATAAGATAATGCAAATTGTATGCCATACTAATGTACGTGACATGCATCGGTACTGATATCCTAGTCAGCCTAGCAACTCATCCGATTTGGTTGACTACAAATTCGAGTATTCGGAAAATATATTCAAGACCATAGCAAAACATCTCAACCTAGCAAAAATCTACGCAGCATGGTTGAAGTTTTGGTCAATGAAAAACTATATGCACAAAACCTAGCTTTGTAAATTTATTCTAACAAAACCATAAGTTTTAAGAAAACTAACTCATAAGTCCTTTTCTTGCCATGCCATAAATGCATAAATCAATTCTTAATTAACACCAAGTATATCGACAAGGCTTATCATATTCTTTCTGTCTTTGAATTTGCTTTTGAAAGAGCTTTTGACTCATTATAGCATAAGTTTTGACAAGCTTTATTCATAACCAATTCTAACATATATGACATAAGTCATTGCCAATATTATACTCACAAAGTACAGCATCTTTAAGGCTTATACAACTAATCCAAGTATCATTCAAGCAATCACCCCAATCATGAGCAAGAACATTTACTTACTACTATTCAAACATAAGTCAGGTGCTTTACACAACAATTTCAAGTATCATTTGGACAACCATTACAATCAGGAGAAAGGACATTCATCCTTCGCTTAAGAAATGTAAATCTATAACCTATACACACAAATCCACTTACCTAGCTAGCAGTATGATCCCAATTTACTTGTTAGTAGGAGCTTCCTCCTCTACTGCTTCACCTAGTAAGAGGAAGTACTTTTACAGTTAATTACAGGTCATGAGTGTATATATACATATATTAATTAAATGCTTGCTTGTTGGTAGTTAGTTTTTTGTAAGTTGGTTCTGATTCAGTCACTGAGTTTGATTCTAAGCTAGCTTCTAAAACAGCTTTTGGGTTACTCTTTAATTCGTCTTACTTAAAATTTCTTAGTTAAATACCGGTTAATTTATATCTACAGTTAAATCTCTTAATATTACATACGGTTCAATTGTCTAAATTTAATTTACCCAAAAACACTTAGGTATTATAATTTCTAAATTCGGTTCCGAATTAGGATTTGAACACTAAAATTAATGAAGTCTTTGCCTTATAACCTTTTGAACAATTATCTAATCAATAGTGTTAACATAAATTTTTATTCTAGAATTCTTTGTGAAAGTATATGGAAACAGTTTTGTTAATCAAGGACTTTCTGAAGAAGTATCTGAAAATATCCTTATTAATTAGGCGCTCCCTTAAGAAGACTTCAAAACAATCTTACTAACTTAAGAATTCTTGGACTTACCTTTGGATACTATGTTAACTAAGAATCCCATATCACATAACTTTCTGATTAAGTATCTAGACCAAAAATTAACTCATTTTTCTAATAGAACAACCTTTTGAAGAACTATCTACATAGGATCATTTTACAAGTTTACTTGAATTAACTCATCCAAAATCATACTCTAAATTACAGACATGTTACATCCTCTTCATAAATCAAGGTTATTATACCAATTAATACCATACTATCAAATTCTTCAAATTCATACACTCACCTATTAGTGTATTAATCCCATAACCATCAATTTGTCCAAATTTCATCTTTAACTTAAATCATACCACTCCAAATTGATCTTCATAGTAGAATAGGATTCAAGTACACCCTAGAACCTGGTACCAAAGGTTTAATTAAACTCCATACACTAAATTCTCAAGGAATGGCAATTTTCATCCAATTTAAAGGCTAAAAAATCTCTGAAAATTATGAAAATTATTTTTATCCAAAATCTCTTCATATAACATTCACATGCAAGATAAGTATTCTTTTAAAAAAGTTTGGCTTAGAAACTATGTCAATAGGGTAATTCAAATCAGTTTTGAAAATCGATCGATTTCATTCAGTTTCTTAAGGAAGTAATATACTTACTTAAAATTTTTTCAATCTAATATTTTTCCCTAAAAGTATATACAAAAATTGTACAAATAAATTTTTTCATAATTTTCAAAGTTAATTTAGTATTTTTACAATTTCAAGTAAAATTGGGTACAAAATTGACTTATTAGAAAAATTGTCCTTTGGCTACCACCCTATTGGAACCACTAAATGTTGCCTCCATTGTCGAGGGTGTTGGTGGTTCACTCCCAGATTGCCTCTACACTTGGGTTCCATCACCTTGCTTGGTTTGCACAATGTTTCTATCTAATTTTTCTAGATTTTTTCTTATTTTATTCTTCTTGATTCTAAATTTTTCCTAAACTCCTAAGGAGCTAAGCAACATTTTGGAGAGAAATGGTGATATTTCTTACTTTGTTGATAAATGGCATTTTTCTCTCTCCACTTAAGCTTATATACTCATAAATCATGCATGATAAGTGTTACTTGAAGTTTGTTAATTCATCAACAGCTATCCATACATGTCTACACCCAAACCAAAGTAATTTTAATATTTTAACACCTGATTGATTTTTTTTTTCCTATAATTATTTAGTTAATTATGAGTATTTTAGAGTATTCTAAGTATTTTTGGGTATATTAATTAATTTCGAGTAACAGTATATATATATATAAATTGCATGCGATATATATGTATATATTCTATATATTCTTTTATTATATATATAATTTATCTCTAACAACTTGTTATGTTTTGGGACTTAAATGTCGAGTTCTCGATAATTAACAAATGTATCCGATAAAAAAATATACTTTATTGAAATTAAACGTTATATATACATTATTTTGAGAAATTAATCCTATTAGCATTCTTTGTCTAACTTTTATGATCTTATATTAAAATTTACTCAAATTGGACAAAATTGTCTAAAAGCCCTAAATCATTCTGAGCGCCCTAAATGTTTTAACTTGTATTAGTTAGTTTAGCAATTAGGGTGCTTAATCAACTAGAGTCTTATATCATCTGAATTTTTAAATTAAAAATAAATATATCAAATGTTTTTGTTTTGAGCTCAAAATTTTTCTATAGAATACCTATTACATCTAGTATTTTGCTATGTAGGTTGATTTTGATTTTACACATGTTTAGTATTTATTGTATTTTTGAACTTAAAAATGGCTAAAATGGGCATTTTTCTAGAATAAATTGATTTTATAGAAATAATTGATAAAATTGGTATCGAATGAATTTTGGATACTTGTAATGGTATCAAGATATAGTGGAAATAATTTTGTATAAAAATAATATCATTTTCTTAATTAATCATAATTTAAGGGTAAAAACGTAATTTTATATATATAGGCGAGAAACCTGATAGCATGAAACAAGTTGTTGGTTGAATTCCTTATGTTTTTTGAGTCTATAGAAAATTTTGTGGATTTATTTAGTGATCCTAACTATTTATTATGAATTTTCTTTGTTAAATAGCTTAATTTACTAATCAAAATACGTTTTTAGCAATATTAGACTAAAAAATGATAATTATTTGATTAAATCCTAATATGATTTGGTAGGGTGTGATTAGTAGTTATTTATATCATGACTTTAAGGGGGGTTTAGTAGAATTGTGTAAACCTAATGAAGTTTCAATAACCTAAAAGCGAAATCGGATGAAAAAGTCCTCAAATAGTCCCTAAAACTACCTAAACTAGGTAAAAAAAATCGAACCCTAAATGTTCAACCAAAAACCCTAAATGTATGCTAATTACACTTAATTAGCCTAATCATGCTTAATTACTATCAATTACCTTAATCAAACCCTAATCTATAACCATCATTACATCTTAATTAATTATAAGTCAAACTTGATTAAGAACTACAAGACAATCCCTTAATTACACTTAACGCATCTTGTACCCTTAGGAGATAAGATCTTTCCTTAAGTGGCAATAAAGTAAGGGAGTACATGGTCCCTTTTTATGCCATGTCCTCAATTACCCAAATCATACACAATTTCTCCCCCTACGCTCTCTCTCCCTTACAATCGGTTACCCCTTATCCTTCACTCATTTTGTTTATTTTCACAAATCTTAAAACACTCCGTTAAACATCAAACCCTAAACCTTCTTCATCTCCTTCTTTTAGCCACATATACACACCACACCACTACCACTACCACCACACTAAACCCTTTACCACCAAGCCTCACGCTACCCACATACATTCCCCTAGCCCATTGACATACATACACCTATCCTTACACACACTCCAAGCTTACAGTATACCTGCTCAAGAAGGCCATCCTCAATTTTGCTTTGGTAAGTAGTTGGGTAAGTTTTTCCTTAGTTTTCATATAAAATTGTATTAGGAACTTGCATTTTCATAGGCGAACCTTACTTTGTAGCAATGCCTTAAGTGTTTAAAGATGATTTATGAAGAATAAGCAAAGGTTAGTAAGAAGAAAACACACTTTAGTAAGTGATATAACACTAGTAGCTAAAATAGTGTAGAGTAGTGTTAATTTTGAGTCTTGATCATTAAGAAACATGATGAAACCCTACTTCCTTCTTCATGTCGCAACTCACTTGTCCCCACCCTACATTCCTAATCATTTTTATGTGATGATCATAGTTTTAGATGAGTAAATACATAGGACACTTAAGTAGGATCATCATAAAATCAAGTGTTGCATGAAAATAGAGGAAATGACCCTAAGAACACTAGAGGCCATTACTTCCATGAACCCAATAGATCTATAAAAATTGGTTTATTAGCTTAATGACATGTTTATTTGGTGTTAAGTATGATTTAGGACTTAATTAACTAAGTTAAATAGGCTAAAGTATAGTTAAGGCCCTAAATTAGCTTAGTTAGTGATTATAGGTTTAAAAATAGTGTTAATGACCGCTAAGTCCTTAATGTCCAATTCTATAAACCTGATAAAAGTGGGCTAAACTTAAGTCTAATATTGAGCTTGAGCCTAAAAAGACAAGTGGGCTTAAGCCTAAGGCCTTAAATGGTGATTTAGACTTTTAAAGCCCAAAAGAACTAACTTTAGAGCTCATGTAGCTAAGTGACCAGATCTGAACCTTAGGTTAAAAGGCTTAGAATGAGTTAATTAAAAGGCCCACTAAACTTAAAGGTCTATCCAAGCCACCTACCATAGGCCCCCTAGTGATTTAGAGCTTTAAACTTAGTGAAAAGGCTCATTTAGACTCATAAGGGTATCACCAAGGCCAACTTTAAAATTTTAAGGTGTTGGGCTCAAAAAGCCTATTTAAAATACTTAAAAGAAGGCCTAAGTTATTAAGTATAAGTCTAAAGATCAAAAACCAAGTCTAAGACTCAAAACTAGGCCCAAATCCTAAAGTGACCTAACTCACCATTTGGGCCCATGACCTTACAGGGCCTAAATCGAAAACTTGCTAACCTAAAAACTCAAAAATAACTTCACCAGATGAAAGAACATTAAAAAAATGATGAAAATGACTATAAGATCACTGAAAACGGAGTTAAAATAAAGAAAATAAGTCTAAAATACGCAAACAACTAAATCGAAGTTAGTGAACAATAAGTCTAGTTAGTTAATGCAAATAAAGTACTCATAGACCTTAATTATCTCCTTCAAGTGATGAGGATATTGACTTGGACATAGTCGAGGACTATTGGGATTGCTGAGTATCGTGGCTGAGTGAGTATACCTTCTTCCTGCTTTGCTTGTTTTGTACTTGTAGCTAGCGAATTATTTAATTATATCATATAATTGAATTTGTTGCATGTTTGGGGCTTATGGGATATTGTATGTGCTTGTTATGATTGATCTTACTTACAAAATATCTTAAGTTAATACGAACATGTATGGTTGTTGCATTAGAATTTAGGATCTTAGAGTGTCTGAATATAATTGATTGGCTACCCATGAATTTGAGCTAATAAATATTCAACCCCTAATTAAACTGGACATGCACTGTATCTTATAACATGAAATTAAGAGCGTTAGTATCATGCAGTAGAATGGGGGATCATGCCTAGTTGGATCCATGCTGTGTAATGTATATTGAGATTGTTATCATACGATATATTTCATACGACATGTTCCTACCTCAACCTTTGAGCATTACTCGGCTTTGTAGAGTGTCACCTTCTGCTTGAGGCAGTACTGTATCTACTACTGAGGGTGATATTATTGATAAGAGACTTCGAATTAGATGTAGATACTTAAGTCTTGACGTGCCTAAATACTTCCTAACTTGAGCAACAATGGGCATTAAAACCATGTTGTATATAGTTACTGGCCAATTGTATATATTGTTGCATTGCATATATTTGTCCATGCATTCATATGCTTGATTAATAACTTATTTGATATTGTTTGTTCGTAAAGTATAAAGGTTACTCACTAAATAGTTGAGCTTACCCCCCTTATAATTTGTTATTGCAATAGGATCTTTAGTTAGAGTCAAGCTATAAGATGCTCGAGGTAAGTTGCACTAGCTTGGGGTTGATTCGTATAAAGAAGATGGGAGCTTGAGTGAAAAATTTACCTATATTTGAAATCTTTATATTTTTAATTATTAAGTATCTTTAGTTTGTTAAGTAGCTTGGACTATTACTGATATCCTATTCTAGAGCTGTATGACTGTCTTAGGGAAAAACCGTATATTCCTTGTAAATTTATGTTAAGGTCATCTTTTAATGAATGTTATGATTTTTAATTGTGTGCTCAGCTATTGCTTAATGCTAGTTACTAGGAGGAAGTTATAGCTATGAAATATCTTGTGTAGTATGCCAAAGGCCTTTGATTAAGGATGATGCTTGATCTTAGATTTTCTCATATTACATGGTAGTACTGCTATGACTTGACCTTCCTCTTTGGGTTATGACATATTGCTTAAAATTTTTATATCATGTATACACTTATGATACGAAAACCGCCTTACAAGTCAAAGACTATATGACTCTAAATAATTAATCACTAAGGTTTCCAATTTTTAATTTATTAACTTATTATAAAATATAAATAACTATGGATATCCAATATTCTATAATTCCTCAAAATCGCAGAGAATCGGTATCCTTTACCAAATAATAAAACAGAGTAAATCAATATACGTAATCCTAACATATAAACATTTTCCATATAAAATGTTTCTATACCAGCTATATACTCCTTAATTAACTCTAATACTATCAAACCTCTCTTCAATTTGCACTCGGCATTTGAAATTCATCTCAGTCAAACTTAAATGAATTTATAAGAGAAACTATAGAGGAATGATAATACCACAGCTTAGTGAGTTCATTCTTCACCACTACTATTTAAGCAAGTTATCAAACTTTATTAGTATACATGTAACACATGAAACAGATGTATACATAGTGAATACAAGTAACACATTCATAGGAGTTTGGAATTATGGAAGGTATAGATTTACATCATCTACACATCGATTATCCCCTGTACTTTCTTGCATGGGATACCTCACCTTAACCACATGAGGCTACGTCATGGCACCGTCTTTCTTGATGACACTTGACTATTACCCTGGTCGAGAAAGAAATACTAATCCATATAGGTAGACCCCTAATTAGGGCCATTTACCACCAACAAATCATATCTAAGTCCCCTTAGGCTTAACAAAGCGAGTTCTCTCGCTATCAAAATATATCTAAAGCCTAATGTGCACAAATATGCGGGTCCTTTCACTATTAATTGGAGATATTATGCTAATTTTGCCTTAACAATAAAAATATTATTTGCGAATACTATAAGCTCTCACAAAAATCATACAAAAATATGTTTAAGATCGGGAAAAACGTTTTCTAAAAATATTTTTCTCAAAAATTTGTAAAGCTAGCACTTTTCATTGATATACCAATTGAGTCATAGATATACGACGGATATAACTAGTTATTTTAGTCAGATATTTATATTTACTGGTTTAAGGAAGTGATCACATGGATGATAGTATACAAAGTAATCAATCATTTAATAGATAATCAGTATCAACCAACAGGCAGTATACGAATATTGAAGTAGATAGAAAATCATCAAAACTCCTTCGCTTGGATTAATACTCATTCTCTAAGCTTTCGGAATTTCCAAAACTTAACAATTGAGTACCTAAAAGATAATAAGATTTATAAGTATTTAGAAAAGTTAGGCTCCTTAGTTAACTAATTGTCTACTATAGTTTGCTTAATTCCCACAATAACCTAAGCATAGCATGAATATGTGGAATGAATAGAAAATATATATGTATATGTGTAAATGATTGTATCTTACAAATTTATTTATTTACTCTAAAAGTTTATTCTGTTTAGTAGTTTATAGTGCCTATTAGCTTAATTATTTTTCGTATCTTTTTTAGTTTAACTTAATTTTAATTATGTATAACTTTTCCATTCTAATTTCAATTTTTATGATCTTATAGTCGATTTTTATCGTTTTGGATGTTGAAACCTATATTTTTCATTATGGGCCTAAAATGTCACAAATTTTGTTATTTTAACCTAAATAATTTTATTTGTTGATTTTGAGCTTTCCTTTATTATTTTATGATTTAATTAAATTCTAAATTTTATTTTTTTTGTAGAATATTTTATTTTTGAGTCTATTTTAAATTAATTTCTTTATTTGTTCATTGTAGACCAAATTTATCAATTATATTAATTTTATTATTATTGAAAAATATCTTAATTAATTATTATTATCATTTTCTAATTATTTTTGTAATTTATGATTTAATTGGATATCTTTGGAATGCACTTTCTTATTAGTCCATGTGGTAATTTTGTTATTTTTCCTAATTTTTATATTTCTCTAANGAGCTTTAAGAGGGAAAAATAGGATTAACTTATAAAATTTAATAAATTATAATAATAGATATATAAGTATGAATATTAGTTCATATTACGAAAATTAGGAAAAATGTAAAAATTATAAAATTTAGAAATTAACACATAGACCAACTAGGTGTTGCCACATCAACACCCTCATTCTTGTAACTAAATTTGCAAATAATAATAATAAAATAACAATAATTAATTAAATATAAAATTATAAATATAACAAAAAGAGTTTAAGTGTGAATTTAGCCTGAAAATAGTAAAATAAGTAAATTATTATAAAATAGACTTAAAAATAAGAAAATTTCAAAAATATAAAATTTAGAAATTTATTAAATAATTAATTTATAAAGAAAAGCTTAAAATAATAATTTATAAATATTTGGGTCAAAATAATAATATTTGTAACATTTTTAGATTATAACAAAAAATGTGGGTTACAACATCCAAAACAGATCTTATTATGAGAAAGTACGTCTGAGAACGATAAAATTTGACTATAAATTTATAAAAATCAGAATTAAAATGAAAAAGTTATACGTGATTGATGAAAAAGCTCGAACCGAGAACTATATACAAATAAATAACAATTTTAGGTAGATTTTACTAAATACTTATGTAGATTAAGTATCTTACTTAACTACTTACTATCTTTCACACTTTCTAATTATCAAGTGATCTTGATACGGATACCGACCTTTCAGTGGATTATTACGATCCTTGATAGATCCTATGGCCAAGTAAATACTCCCGATAACTTTATACTTGTTTTGTGCTTGTAATTAGTGCATCTAAATTAAATAATAATAACTGCATGAAGGTTTAGGTTATGCATGTGCCTGAATATTGGTTGTGTGTTATGTAAAATATTGTGAAATATAATAGCTAAATAACCAACTGCTTGATTTATTGCTACATAATTGGATGATTTATTGCTATTGGTTGATCACATAATAAATTGACTTAATCATATTCGGCTTAAGTTAAATTAAATGGATCATGCATAAGTATGAACATTGCATATAATGTTCTGGCTATCACCTCATACGGATGGTAATAAAAGGCCTTATATGGATAGGATTCCCATATGATTTGATTAGTACAGTGTAGGAGCATTGGTACAACGAGACCCTACCATTGGTTCACGGGTTTACTTGGAGTCGGAGACGCTAATCGTGGGTGGTTGGGAGTCAAGTCTAGAGATCACCATTGTAGGGCGTGAGAGTGGACTGCAAGGGTCATCTCATCGCTAGACTTGGGAATTTGTATACTACTAGATTTTGGAAATAGAAACATATTTTGTGAAATATGGAATTTTTATATATCGTTAAAAACCTAGGTGTTAATAGTTGGATTTCATTCGACAATTCGGTTGTTGACATGTCGAGTAACTCACTTCTCAGCTAACGCTGATTAACATAGATTTGTATTTGATTTGAATTTAAGGAAAGTGGCGTGACCAGTTATCACTTATATGGTTATATTACACAACTGCCCATATTCTTATATTTCAGGAATGTACCTGATAAAGAGGTCTCTACATGTCCCAATAATCATGTGATTAACTGCTGTTTTAGACACTTGATATTTGCTTATAAATATGGAGAAAAAACATTGTAAGGACAATTTAAGACCCCATAACTACTCATTTTATCATCTTCTAAATTCATTTTTCTGACTTAGGCATCGGAGTGGCCTCACCAAACTCACCTTGGTACCTTTTAGTTCTTTGTACTTTGCAAAGAAGGAAATTATCCAAAAACCACACAACAACATTTGGCGCCGTCTATTTTTTCTTACTCATTCACATGGCTAGGACAATATTAACTAAAAGTACAGGTGTCGATACTTCATCCCACTACCTTGAAGGGGGAAGTAGGTACAATGACAAATAACGTTTAGTTAAGCTAGAGAAACTTTGCCTTGATTGGGCTAAAGAAAATTAAGAATTAAGAAAAAAAATGAAGAGATCCTTGATCTCCTTTATGGTAATATCTACCTAAGTCAAAATAAAGAACACGGCGATCACAATGTCGAGAATAGTGATGACTCAATTTATTCATTTGAATTGTTGAACAAGCAAGTCGAAGTTACAATGGGATCTTTATCCCTTGTGCTTAAGAAAAATGACAAGGATATGAACCGCAGCAAGTGCACCATACTGGACCCTTGCATGTTAGCACCTTTATTGTAACAAGTAAACAATTTCAAATTAAGAAGAGCCCTTTTATCCTCGATATTTTAGAGGAAGTTATATTATGATAGATTAAGTTGCTACAATTTGAAACCTATGATGGGACGAAAGATCTTGAAGATCATTTAGAGTATTACCGCACTTTAGCCAGGTTGCATGACTTAAGTGATGCTGTGGCTTGCTAAGCTTTCCCCTTGAGACTGAGGGATGTGATAAGTGCATTGTTTAAGCACCTGAAGCCTAACACTATTTTATGTTTTGAGGACCTAGCAAAAGTGTTTCTCTAACACTTTCTTGCAAATAAGCTTCTTGTTAAGGATTCTTTAGTCCTTAATATGATAAAGCAAAGATCAGATGAGTCCATCAGAGATTATTTGGCTAAGTTTATGCTTGAGATGGTCTAAATTCCAGAACTAGACATGAGTGTAACTCTCAATGTCTTTACTGATGGTGTCAAGACTTATAGAGACTTTTTCAAGTGTCTCACCAAAAATAAGCCGAGAACTTTTGTTGAGTTCAAAGCCAAAGCCACATTTTACTTCTGATAAGAAGACAATATTAAGGTTCGCTGAGAAGCCGATCAAAATAGAGGAGACAGGAAAGGTGACAAGAGGAGAAGTGCAAAAGATTAACTCGGAACGAACGATGACCATTGTCCTAATGTCAAGAAAAAGAGGCCATGAATTCTAACATATGCAGTCTACACATCCAGTTAATCGTCCAATTTCAAACATATTAATGGAGGTGCATGGGTAAAGAGGCATGTTGCAATGGCCAGAAAGGATGGGAGGAAACCCATCAAGGTAAAATTCCAACAAGTATTGCGATTTTGATCATGACAAAGGCCATAATACTAACAAATGCATCTAACTTAAGAACGCGATTGAGGATGCGATTTAGTGAGGGTACTTGCGTAAGTTTCTCACACATCATGTAGAGAATATTGAGTGACCATCTCAAAGGAGACAAGAAGACTAAGAGAATGTTACTTGACAAGATCTTGTTAGGAAAGATATAAGAGATGGAAGCACTAGTAGAGCACCTAATGGTATAATTAACATTATTGTTAATGGACCTACTATAAGTCGGTTAAGCTCTTCAAGCTCGATTAATGCCATTAATTATGTTTGTAATATCTAGGGTAACAAGGTCAAAATCGATAATACAATTTCCTTCATAAAAGAAGATTTTGAAGGCATTCAAAGGCCATATGATGATGCGCTTGCGATTAGTGTGAGAATTGCAACTTCGAGGTTAAGAAAATTCTCGTTGACAATGGCAGTTCAATAGACATTATTTTTTAACACGCTTTTGATCATATGAGATCGAAGATCAAAGCACAGCTGAGATCTTACAACTATGATTTGTATGCCTTCAACAATTAACCCATTCGGGTGATCAGAATAATTTCTTTACCAATCCAAATTGGAGATGACAAGCATATTGCGGAAGACAAAGTAGACTTCCTTGTTCTCAAATGTTGTTCGCAATACAATATGATCATGGGATAGCTGTATCAACACTTATTGAGCATTGTCCCTTCCACTACTCACCTTAAGGCCAAATTCCCTACTCTTATGGGAGTTAGTGTATGTAAAGGAGATCAAAGTTAGTAAGATTACTGTATATAAGGGCGTTAAGGTGAGAAGAAAAATTTCAAGTTGAAACTTGCCAAGAAAGAAAGTCAATTGACATAGATAATGCCAAAGATGAAATGTAGGAAATTTCATTGGGAGATGATCCTGAAAAGATGACCAAGATAGGGAAAACTTTGTTGACAGACATTGGTCAAAGGTTAATCAATTTTCTACAGAATAATGCTGATATATTTGCATGGTCTCCCTTGAACATGTTGGGTATCCCTGGAGACATTATGATACATAAACTTTAAATTGATCTAAATGTAAAGCTGATTCAATAGAGGAAAAGATATTTCACCCTTGAGAGGCAAGTAGTTATTAAAGAAGTCTAGAAACTCTTGAAGGCAAGATTCATTCGGGAAGAGCTTTATCTAACTTGGATAGCCAACTGCGTGTTAGTTAAGAAGTCTAATGGCAAGTGGCGCATGTGCATAGACTTTACGGATTTGAACAAGACCTATCCCAAAGATTGCTTTCCCCTATTGAGAATAGATCAGATGGTTAATTCAACTACTAGGCATGCTTTACTTTCTTTGATGGATGCTTTTTTTGCCTACAACCAAATTAAAATGGATGAGGAAGATAAAGTTCACACATCATTTGTCACTAACTTTGGAACATACTGTTATGCGGTGATGCCCTTTAGGTTAAGAAATGCCGGAGCAACTTATCAACGACTTATAACTGTGATGTTCAAGTCACAAATTCATTGAAATGTTGAAGTGTATATCAGTGATATTATTATGAAAAGCAAGACAGAGGATTGACATCTCGCTAATCTTGAGGAGATGTTTAGTACTTTAAGGAGGTATAATATGAAGTTGAATGCATAGAAGTGCATCTTAGGAGTTGCCTCGAGTAAGTTTTTAGGTTACATGGTCACTTAATGCGGTATCAAAGTGAATTTGAGAAAGATAGATGTGATCAGAAACATGAAGTCCCCTTGTACTGTCAAGGAGGTTTAAGAGTTAATAGGATGAATAGCCACTCTTAACAGGTTTGTGTCGAGAAGTGTAGATAGGTATGCAAAATTCTTTATAATTTTAAAGAATCTAAAAGATTTCAAGTGAATGGATGAGTGTGAAAGAGCATCCAGTGTGCTTAAATAATTTCTCGCATCACTACCAATACTCTCGACACTTATTCTAAGAGAGAACTTATATTTATACTTATTGATTAGTAGCCGAGCACTTTCCTCTATGTTAGTCCGAATTGACAACAAAGAGCATTGGCCAATTTATTACGTGAGTCATATGTTGTAAGGACCAGAGCATCAATATACTAAAATTTAGAAATTTGTGTTAGCAGTGGTGCTCTCGGCAAGGAAGTTAAAGCCGTATATTAAGGCTTACCAAATCATAGTCTTTATCGATCGACCCTTGCAATAGGTATTGCAACAGCCAAATTCTTCAGGGTGGATGATAAAATATGCCTTGGAGCTAAGTGTCTGTAGCATGCAATACAAACCTAGAACAGCGTTAAAAGCTTAAGTGTTGACAGATTTTGTGGTTTAGTTCATAGGTGAAGAAGACAGCATAGATATTATCGAGAAGTCAATATGAACTCTTTATGTCGATGGTTCTTCGACTAGAGAAGGAAGTGGTGTAGGTCTTGTCTTGCAGGGACCTCACAATGTTAAGGTTAATTATGCCCTGAAATTTGGATTTCCAACTAGCAATAATGAAGCAGAATATGAAGCCTTGATTGTAGGACTTAAATTGGTAAAGGAAGTTAGCGTAAAGAAAGTTGAAGTTTTCTTAGATTGATAACTTGTTGTGAATCAAGTCAAAGGAAGTTATACAACGAAGGAAGAAGAAATGAGCAAGTACTTGTTGATAGTACAAGTGCTTACGGAAGAATTTAAGTCCTTTTCAATTCACAAAATACTAAGGATTAAGAATATCATTGTCGACAAGCCATCAAAGTTGGCTAGTATGGCATTTCATGATATGAGCGACAAACTTTTTGTCACATTTCTCTGATACTAGAGTTCACTAATTGCTTCGCAGAGCTGTGAAATAACTCTTTGCTTAAAAGAGAAATCTTAGATGGATCTAATTATAGAATATCTGAAGCATAGTGTCCTCCTTGATGATAGGAAACATACTCGAAGATTAGTTTATTATACACTGATAGATAATCAGTTGTACAAATGCGGTATATCTCAACCTTATCTTCGATGCCTTCCTTTGAAAGATGTATGATGGGTGTTATCTGAACTACATGGTGGTGTGTGCAGCAACCATGTAAAAGCACAAATGTTGTATATCCGTACATTGTGATTTGGCTATTATTAGCCGATAATAAAAGATGACGTGAGAACATCTATTTGGAATTGTCCATAATGCCAAAGGCATGAGGTGCTGAGCTATGAGCCTTCTACTAAATTATACTACTTAACTAGTCCTTAGCCCTTTGCCTAATGGGGATTAGACATATTTGGACCATTTCTCAAGTCTATAACCTAACAACAATTCGTCATTGTTGCTGTAGATTATTTCACAAAGTAGGTAAAGGCCGAAGCATTGGCAAGGATCATTGAATCGAAGGTTAAGGCATTTGTTTTTGATTTCATTATATCAAGGTTCGATGTCCCATTTATGATAATTACGAACAATAGACCACAGTTTAATAATGGCAAATTTCGAGCATATTGTGAGAAATATAACATCTGCCAAAATTATATGTCTATAGCTTACCCTTAGACTAATGGGCAAGCGAGAGTTGTTAATAAGATCATCTTAGATGACTTGAGGAGGAAGGTTAATCAAGTTAAAGGAAAATGGGTTGGCGAATTGCCAAATGTTTTATAGGGATATCGGGCTACCCATAGAACTGCAACAGGGGAAACACCCTTCAAATTAGTGTATGGTATGGAAGTAGTGTTGTCGATTAAGTTGGACCTGCCAAATCTATGCACATAGAATTTTGACGTGATGATCAATCATGTTGGTTTGACAACTAATTTAGATACAATTGAAGAAATTAGAGATGTCACAAGAGCAAGAGTTACAGCATATTAGCATAAGGTAGCCAGGTATTATAATTAGAAGGTGAAGCATAAGGTTTTTTAGCCAAGAGATCTGGTTTGCAAGAAATTAGAGGCAACTGGTGCATAAAAGAAGTAAGGGAAGCTTGGTACAAATTGGCAGGATCCTATTAGGGTCTGGGAAGTCGTTAGTGAGGGGGCCTAGCAACTAGAAAGGTTGGATGGAATAATCATTCCTTGTGCATAAAATGTCGAGAACTTGAAACTTTATTTTAATTAATTCCCTTAATGTTGTGAAGCATTTCCATTCGTTTTGTAAAGTAATAGCCTAGTTGATTCGGAAGGCAATTATGTTTAAAGTTAACTCTAGTTTGTTTCACTACTTAATCTTTTTATGATTGACGGATTGTTAATAAGTTCAAATTGCATGATGAATGAACTAGTACTTGATAAGTTCAAACCTGTAGTGGTTAGCGAACTTTATAATTTAGTTGAAAAGCCGAGTAACAAGAATGGTAATTTATAGAGGCAATCTCACGGCTTAAGTAAGATGACTAGTCCATGTCTCAAATGACTAACAGATAATGTCTCAAAAAGACACCCAAATTAGGCGTACGAAATAAAACATACTAAGAAAATAAGGTGTATGAAATATAAAACATGTCAAGGAAATAGGGTGTGTGAATTAAAACATGCCAACAAACCACAGAGCACGTAAAAAAAAAAGTGTTGAAATTACTTAATCGCACGTTATGGGAAATGTTGATGATATTAATACAGTGAAATGTTTGACCATTTGGCCGAACTATGCCTATACAACATAAAAAAAAAAATGATACAACAATCCTAAGGCGATGAGTTCTTCAATTGTGAAAAGGCATTTCCCTAATCGGAGGATGGAACCTTGTTAGAGCATATCTCTTTTTCAATGCTTGGGTTGTGGAACAAGTGGATTTCTCTTTGCATACGTAGGGAATTTCCTTGGATAGACGATCTTTGTCATCTTTACGATCTTTGGTACGAGCCTTATTATCACCTTGCATATGGATCTTAGCACTTGAATCTTCGTCAGCTTCTTCATCACAATTTTTGACCTTATCATCGAAGTTGGTGAAGTCCAAGCACGAAAGATCATATTCAGGGTGAAATTTTAGGATTTCTTCTCTTGCCACTTGGACCTCCTCTAATAACTTTTTTCTCAGTAATCTTTTGTACTGCTAACTAGGAGTTACGATTTCAAGTGCCTCTTCAACAGAAGGCCCTATTTTCATTGCCTCCTTTAACTTGGCAATGCGGCTTTGCAATCCAGAGTTGTTGGTCTCTAATTCCTTTATCTTCACGCTAAGCCTATCTTCCTTGTCACTCATTGAGCTAAGTGTTTGACCTAAACCTTAGCACTCTTCTTTCTTCTTATGAAGCTCTTCCTTTAGGTTCTCAACCTCTTTGTGTTGCTCATTGACCTTAGCCTCAAGGCTTGAGACTTCATCAATTGCTAAGGAGTGTGCCAATTTCTCAGTAGCAAGTTCATCTTAATATTTTTTGGCCTCCATCTTAGCCTTGATTCTTGCATTCTTGATAGCCACGGTTTGAGCTTTTAAGGAGTAATATGTATCCTACATTCTCTACAGCAAGTTAACAATATGAAATGACGACTTCGCTAAACCACCTGGTAGAATATATAAAAAATATATATACATAAAATAAAAATTAATATTATCAACTTTTTCATTTCTTTGTCGACTTCATCCAATGCCGTTAAAACATGATTGCTGATATGAGGCAAGTGCACCTATCAATTTTAATATAGTGGATGTGAGTCCGAGTCGATCCCTCAGAGATTTCGAGTACTAATATTAACCTTAGCTCTATTATCTAACCGGAAAATTGTAATGAATTGAATGAATTAAAATACTGAAATTAACAAACTAAACTAATTATGAGACTTGATTAAGCAAATTAGAAAGCAATAAAACTACGAACGACTTCAAGAAATTAATAACGTATTTAGGAATTATTTCTCCTAGTGTTTAACATGTGACTACTTAAAATATATTCAATTCAGTTTCTATTATTCTTGACCGGAGGGATTCACAATTAAAGCTAATACCTTTTTCAAGCATATTAACCCTAATCCTAAATTATTTATCGGAATCTCTTCACTTAGTAATATAACTTAGAATTGCATTAATGTATAATGAATTCCCACACAAACAATCAACTTTCCAGAAGAAACATGTATCTTATCTCTAAGTATACATGTAATTCTCTCTAATTATGCCTATATCTTATTACATGTGCAATTTCTTAATCATCATGCATAATATCATAAATTGACACTCTAGAATTATCAATCCACAATTAAACAACATAATAGAATCAAGAAAAGATAGAAACTTTATTGAAAATTATAATTCAACCCAAAAGTCACATGAAACCCTAGGTTCCATAATCCTAAATACTCGAATTCTAAGCTATCATAATGAATTTAAAAACAAGTTCCATAAAAAACATAAAATAAAACATGAAAAACCTCTTTAATTGATGAATAGTCTCTCTAATCTTAAAGTTAGTGTTGCTCTCCTTTTTCTTCTCCCTCTCCTCAAGTCTCTTCTCTTCTCTTGTGTTTCGTTCGTTTTCTCTAATGTCTCTCTCTTTCTTGAAACCCTCATATGTCCTTTTATATATGTATTATAAGGATTCTGTTTTTGTTACCAGATACAGCCTGGGATATGACGGTGTCCCCAGGTCGTGTAACTTTCTGCACCTGGCAAATTTTTCTAGATGGACACAGCCTGGGGACATGGCTATGTCCTAGACTGTGTAACCTCAAAACTTTATAACTTCTTCATTTGAACTTCGAATTGAGTGAAACTTGATTCCTTTTCTTCGTTTTCGATCCTAGAACGTGTTCAAACATTGAAATCAAAATTTTACTCAATTAAGTATCAATTTCTTTACCGAAAACCAAAAATGTAAGGAAAATATTATAAAATCACCATGTGAAATATGTTTAAAATCAGAGTTATCAATTGCTGATATGTAAACAAACAAGATTGTTAGCAATAAAACATGCGCAACAATTAAAAGGATTCAATTGATACTTCCATCATATAATTTAGCTGCAATTTGCACTTTATTACAGTTACTGACTTTGTTGATGTCCTGTTTTGCAATTTCCCTATCCTTGGGAAGAATGACACCTTCTATCAAAGCCAGGGATTTAGTCCTATTGCTCAATATCAAGTCAGTGTGGAGAATGTTATGGCCCTAGCATGGAACAAAGTACTCGCCTACCTCATTGTTAGGGATGAATTTGGTACAACTGATGCCGAGAGCTTTATTCCTCATCGCCTCCTTTGTCCTCTCAACCAAAGTCTTAGACTTAGGAAGAGGTTGGCCGATAAGCTCCTTGCCACTTCTCTTATTAGGCCTCAACTCAAGATCCACCTAAACTGACGGTCCCTCGGCAGCTTCATCATGAGTAATATTAGCCTCGTTAGAAGTGACGACATCTCAGCTAGAATCTTTTGGCTCTTCAAACTGAGGAATATTTTCTATAGGTGAGACCACTTCGACCAGTGTGGTCATAATAGCCTTAGGCTTTTCATTGCCTTGACGCTTATTAGTTAGATGAGGTGCCTTCTTTTGATTTGTTGCTTTTTCTTGTGCGACTTTCTTCACAGTAGCTAGTCGAGTCATTGTTGCCATGGCTCTTGCTCATTTGTCGGCCTTGGACTTCTTAGCCTTTGCTTAGGCTAATAATTTTACGGGATCAATGTTGTTAGTGCCCATGTTTGCAATACAAAGTAGATACATTAACAATAATGTGAGGAATAAAAGACTTATATGTTTTATGCCGAGTAAGGCTCAAAGGCAACAATTCTTCCCCCATTGTCGCGAGAACAGCTTTCCTCTTGTAGCTTTACTCGCATAGTAGTTATTTAATAGCATACTTTTCTTCTTGGGGAAAATTGGCTCCCTATTCTTATATTGCCTTATTATTCTCTCGGTGTCCTAGTAAAACATTTTGTTTTTTCTTCTTTCTTGGATATTCTTTGTCGCGGTAGCATCGTTTAGCATCAATTCAATATCCTTAGTGTAGATAGGTTCAATCCATTGGGTCCAAAAATCTAATTCTTCATCCGCAATGATAGACACAAACTTATTGTACCACTTATGGTTCTTGGACTCCAATTTGTTCATGAACTTTTGTCCATGCTGTCACACCTTGAATCAGAGGAGTCATAACAGTCCTGCTGTGTAAACTAACCTAAGATAGATAACCTAAGATAGAAACTAACCTCACAATTGATATTGTAGATATAGTTCACATAAGGCGTATACGACTGAACCAGCTTAAAGAATCCACTCTGATACCTATGAATGATCAAACATATGGTATAACATTACAAAATGCTTGTTCTATATAATCTGTTGTCTTATAACACAACAGTACTTACATCAACATCTCACATTCAAAGTTATAATTTACAATTAGAGTTTATCAAAAACCATAGGTTTCTATTTATAATAAAATAGGAAACTAGTAGGCATCCTAAGGAATTCCCAGTTTGTTCCCTCAAAACTCAAAAGAAAAGTCAAAAGCCCAGATTCAGTGGATTCCCCGTTCCTCACTTTCCCAGCTAATAGCACATTAACCTAAGGGTGATGATATTTGAACATACTGATCTTCAATCGTCACCTGGAAAAGAGTCTATGGGAATATGAGCACAACTAGCTTAATAAGTGGGATAGAATCAGAAGAGTACCAAACAATCACAAGTGAGGTTATTAATTAATAATTATTAATTATTAATTATCTAGTCCATTGTGAGGTTAAAGAAATTACATCCACTCCAACTCGAATTGAGGAGTTTCATCATGACTCAAATTAGATTAAACCCGAGCTTGTGCAATAGAGAACACCCTCCTTAATACGCCTTGCCAAGAATCGACAAGGGTGGCGATATCAAAGTGGGTTCGATCCTGCTGAAGGAACAAAAATAGAGTGGGTTTAGTGAGGGTTTTAGCTAATTCATGAGCCACCTAACTGAATATAATGCACCGGCTAGATTCTACATAACCTAAAACTCATCGGATGTGACGTATCAGTCTGAGTGATAGGGTCACTCGCTACAATCCTTGCTAAATAGATTGATAAGAGCTAACAAGAGAGAGTCTTTCTAAGAGAAAATACTCAAAGGGTTTTTCATTAATTGTGCAAATCTACCTAAAACCCTACATACATGACCTATTTATACATAACGGCTAACTTATAAATAAAATGACTAAAAAGATGCCCTAGTGGCATTTCCGTAAATACAAAATAATCATTAGGGTAGTTTAGCAAAAATACAAGAAATAGGAAATCTAAATAACGCAAATAAAAATAAGTAGTCAAATAAAATGTCCAGATGAGGAATAAATGAGCTTGGCTTTAGCATTTGGGGGTTAGGTCGGTATTTTGAATCCTATCATTCTCTCTCCCTTAGAGAAGTTTCAGCCCGAAACTTGGTAATTGGCAACTTCAAATTATACCAAGGTTAAATATTAACCTGCAAAAATGAAATATAAACACAAAAAAGTACTTAAGCTCCTTCCATTCGTCATGAGCCCTATCAATCAAACTCTTCATCATGTATCCCTCTTTCTACTCATCATGAATTTAATCAACCACATCTTGGTACTCCTAGGAGCTATTAATTAAGGGAAGTAATATGACCTCCTCATTTACTGTAATTAGCATCCCCTTTACTTCCTCATAAGTTAATTCTTCTTCCTTCCATCTACACATCTCAAATTTTTCCAACATAAGAGTACTAAGAACCAACATAACACATGCTTAATATATATATCCATCATCACAACCTTGGTAAAGTCCAACCCATAGTTTATAATTACTTACAAGCACAATACTAGTATAGCTTATATCAATACCACATAAGCTCATCAAAGGGTCAAGACAAAAGAGCCTGAAATGTGGAAGGCAAATATAATAGTACCTGGAGTCATCATTCGCAGCATCTATAGTGGCTAATGAAACCATATTCGGAGCTTGGGGGTTTAACTTCAACTCGACTTGGTCCTCTTCCTCTCTATTATTGGCTTCTCCAACAACTTTCACCTCCTTAACTCCTCCTTTAATACTTTATAATTCGGCATTCCTTTGTTATCTTGTTTCATCTTTGAACACTTTAAGCTATTTTTCAATCTTTTTCAGCTGATCAAGTATTTTAGAGAGGTTAGCTTCATAGGTGGGTTTTCTCTCATACATTTTGTCTTGATGATCTCAAGACATGAATTTTCTTTGCATCAAACACCTTATCTCTTCCCAAGTAATGATCTCAATGTTTCCTTTATCAATTCTTTGATTTATCATTCTCTTTCACCAAGTAGCTACAAAGCCAATCATTGAATTTTTTATAGTAAGGCTCTCTTATGCTCAGGATAAGAATAATTTTCAAAAACCTGATTAACTTGAAATTCCCAATTCAAATATTTACCCGTAGTGCCATATCTATCAAATTCTGAAATTTGTAATATCATGTCTTCATAATAATATTCATAATCGCTTCTAACTTTATATGCCACGTTAAGTATATCTCAATTCAATAACTTTGAAATAAAATTAAGAACTAAACAATAACCAATGTTTACCTTGCTGCTTCAAAGCTCATCACTTAAATTCACTTGGTTCATTAGGCTCAAACACACATGATAAGCTCACCAATTATGAAAGAAGGACGATGGAGACAAGTATTCCTACAGCCCAGTAGTTTCATGAGGAGATCGGCTCTTACATGGCACACGCCATACTAGAGCACTATGTCAATCGACATGTTATCAAATTAAAGCACACATGTAATGGTCAGCAATGCAGCACTCACGAAAAGAATAATCAGTAACAGTATTAGTCCCACACAGAGTAGCTCTTACTTGAACACTATTTGGATCACAACAGTTCACTCTTTTACTGCACTATAAATAACTCCTCGAATTAGCAGTTAGCTTGGTCAATAATGAATAGCAGTTCAAACCAATTGAGCTCGGCACACATTCAGAACAGCAATTCGGTAACAATTCACAACAGCTCGAATGCACAAGCTTTGGTGGATCCGAGGTGCAGCAGCTTGGATAAAACTTCACCAACACGCAATATGCTCGGTTCGATTTAAACACTAAAACTTGGCATGCGATTCAATTAGCTCGGCAATTTCGTCTGGAAGGAGAACACACTTCAACACCAATAATAGTTCGACAATTTTGAGAATACAGCAGCGCGGATACGACAATTAAAAAAAAAAAAACAGCTTGGACTTCAATTGGACACACAAATACAGTAGCACTTGTTCAGGTTGCACTCTGATCACAATAATAATACATACATGTGATAGCGTGACACCTCACACTAACGCATACACCATAGCAAACTTGGACACAATAATAAGGCAGCACGGCACCAATATACACTCCACATATTAGCTTGGATTGACAATATCAGTTCGGATAAAATCCCTACAAAGAAGCTTGGCAACTTTGAAGTAATTTAGCTTAGCAATTTTAACATTACAATAGCTTGGATTCCTCAAGCTCTGTTCGGAAACTCGGTAATTGAATTGGAAAGGACAATGCACACTCGAGTTAACAGCTCAGTAATTCTTCTATTACGCTTACAGTAGTCCGGACGCAACAACATAGATGACTCATGCACTTCGTTCAACAATTCGGATGGAATTATTTGTAGCTTGGTGATTTCTTGAAACGAATAGCTCGGATTTTTTGTCTACTAGAAGTTCAAATTTGATAACTCGATAGCTTAGCAAGATAATATAGCAGCATGGCAACTCTTAAAACAGTTGGTACACTCCACTGCAAATCGAAGAAGCCGGTGTTTGCACCCATACACAGCAATCCATCCACGACTCGCACTAACTGAGTTACTCACGCGCTTAAGAAAGATCGGAGGTTAGTCAAACTTAGCTTTTCGTCACAAAGTAGCTCGACACCAGCACTACGGCTCGATACACTTCCACTATACTCTTCTACAGTCCACACACACTTCAATTCGACACTCTTGCACACAATTGACGGTTGCAACTATACACGACTCAATAGCAATTTTCGAACCTATACACTATAACACTAAGTACTACGCCAATCCCCAAGACAGCAGCACAACCTCTAACACGACTGCGACCACCGCTTGCCATTGTTGTATCCAGCTATTCCAACAATCCCGTGCCAAATTGAAACCACTCTAACCATAAATCAACCACCACTACTCTAAGGAAAGACACCACACGACAACTCTACGCTTATAGTCATTGCACTACTTACACCACACACTACTACATGACCTAGAACCTACTGACACAACTACCCTCTTTAACAGGAAGTTTAATTGAACTCAGCCACCACTTTCTTCTAATTCTTTTGGGGTTCAAACAAAACCGAAATTCCCAAATTCGTTACCAATATTTTCCTTCGAGCACGCTTTCTAAAGCCAAAATAGATTGCGATAATAAATTTCCCAATATGAGCAACAATAACTAACACTTCTCTCTTCTTTCCCTTTTTCTATATATATATATATATATATATATTATACTGGGGAAAATCTTAAGATAAGGCAAATATTAAATATCGATTCATACCATAGGCCTACATAGCCATATACCATGAAGCAACACCTTTAAGCAATATTGCCCAAAACCTTTCATATGGAATTGTAAATCAAATCTTTAGCTGATAAATCTTTTGAGAGTACAAGACAAACCTGTAAATTAAGTCTTCCAGTTGCTGTATCTTTATTCTGATACGAAGATGATATATCGCACCAAGAACCAACATGGGTGGCAATATCGGGATAGGTCTGATCCTGCTAAAACAACAAAAATAGAGTGGGTTTAGTGAGAGTTTTAGCGAATTTATGAGTCACTTAACTAGATATGATATACCAATTAGATTCTACATGGTCTAAAATTCACCGGATGTGACACATCGGTCCGAGTGATAGGGTTGCTCACTATAATCCATGCTAAAAGCTAATAATAGAGAGTCTTTCTAAGAGAAAATACTCAAAGGGTTTTTCATTAATTGTGCAAATCTATATAAAACCTTACATACATGAACTATTTATATATAATGGTGAACTTGTAAATAAAATAACTAAAAAGATGTCTTAGTGGCATTTTTGTAAATACAAAATAAACATAAGGGTAGTTTAGGAAAAATATAAGAAATAAGAAATCTAAATAACACAAATAAAAATAAATAGTCAAATAAAATGTCCAAATGAGGAATAGATGAGCTCAACCTTAGCATTTAGGGTTGGGTCGGTACTCTGAATCTTATCATTCCTCCTATTACCACCTTCGAACTATTGCCCCTACCCTTACTATGACTTTTTCGCCTGTCATTTAGTTCAATTAATAATGGGAAAAAGGACTATTTCAATTATTCTTACTGAAGGGAGTCGGTATTTGGCTTGACACTTCTAATTGTTTCTCCTAACGATTGTTATGCATGTCTCGTTTCATTGTAGTCAAATCATTATTAGTTGTAATTAGAGTTGATCAAACAAGTTCATACAATATAGAAATGATGCGATCATGCAGAACAGTATGCCAAGGAGTTTAACTCTTATCACAACTGAATACCAATCATACGCATGGCATGCATACAAACAACTAATTACAATTACAAATGGAAGTACTCTTAAGTCTTTAGATACTTTAATACAGTATCTCAACAAGTGGTAAGGCTACGATCCCAACTTACCTGTTCAGACACTCATTATGAAAGACTTATATCTTCAATGCCCTAATCATTAGGAGATTTTATATATACAATATCTAGATTTAGTTTTTGTAAGGATTATGAAAATATTAAGGTTTTATCTAAAACAGTTATATATATATATATGTATAAGTGTATTATCATTTTCCTTATATAATAATATATAGTTTTACTAGATAGGTTAAGTTAAGTTAAGTTACTAAATATTATTAATATATGTAGTTGCACTATTATGTATAATATATCGTTTTGATACAATCGAAATGTACTTTTAATTAGTTAAATCACGTTTTAATTATGGTAAAGTTATCGTAATACGTAAATTCTCATAAAATTATAAAGATATAGGTTATATTATTTAGGATTGTTTGATTTTAGTAAAAATAGTGTTGTTGGGTTCGTATAGACCTAGTGACATGTATTATGAGTCTTATTTTAAAAGATGACTTCTAATGAAAAGTTCGAATTTCTAACACAGTTATACTTATCTAAATAAATATTATCATATTATACATATGTTATGTAATTAAACTATATTTTACATATTTTGTTAACATAACTTTATAATATGGATATTATCTAACTCTAATATGTATATAACGTATTCCGATTGTTAAAATAACATTAAATATATTAAAAATTTATTTTTTTTATCAAATCTGACCAGTATGTATATAGGTAGTTTTTATTTTATTATTTATCATATTTTAGCCTATTGTTACTAAAAATGAGTCTCGGTTTATAGTTTAAGCTATTTTACTATGTAAATTCATAATAAATAGTTTGGGTCACCAAATAATTACTCAAAATTTCTATAAACTCCTAAAAATATGAGGAATTTAGTCATCACTTAGTCTTGGTTATCAATTTATCGCCTATATACTTGAATTTATAATTTTACCCTTAAATTATACTTAATTATTCAAATATTATTCTTTTTAAACAAAATTATTTTCAACCTATCCTAACATCATTATAATTCACTAGAAGTCAGTATAGGTCATTTTCATCAATTATTTTCATAAAACCTATTTATTTCATAGTTTCACCTTAATTGTAGCTATTTTTAATGATAAAAATTATAATAAATATCAAAAATATATAAATAAATTATCTATATATCATGTATATTTTACACAAAAATTTCGAGCTAGAAACAATATCATTTAATAGATTTATTTTGAAAGTCAAAATTCGGGTGAATAATGACTTTCTTAAGCAAGTATATTAAATATTCAAAATTTTACAAAAATAAAAATATCATATGATAGCATATCTAAAATAATATAAATATAATTTTTTTCAAAATTTTCTAGATGGATTTACTATTTTTTAAAAATAATTGAAAAATAGGGTAGAAATTTGACTAACCTATTCTTGGGTGCTTCGATGGCTGTAAGGTGGTGGTGGTAGAGGATTGTCGGAAGGACTGAGTGGTGGGTAAACTTCTTGGGGACGGTGGGCTTGATAGCAAAGCACTAGGGGGGTTGGGGAATAAGTACGGCTCGGTTATTGCTCTATTTTTGTGTAATTTTTTTAATTTTTTCCTATTTTCCAAATTTTTTCTCTCTATTTATTCTAGTCTTAACTTTGCTAAAATTATAAGATTTTGATAGTTGGGAGTATTTATAGGTTGAATTGCCACATGGGAGATTTTCCTTTAATTTTTCTTTACTAAATCTAAGTATTAAGTGTCTTCTTACGTAATTTTCACTTTTGAGTCATGTTTCCTACTTTATTTATCTGTTACTGAAATTTTCCAGCAATTTCCAATCATAATCTTAAGTTGTTAGATAGGTTTTGCAATTATTTAAGTATTTTAAGTATATTATGTTAGTATTTAGTTATTTTATTAATGTACGAGTATATATCACTTTTAACATATAATTATACTTGTATAATTATGTTTCTAACATATATTTTATTTTGAAGATATATTTCTTATTTATTTTTATAAATTCAATATATATTATATATTATTTTAAAATACTAGATTATATTATAGGTATAATTATTATTTATACTAGGTATACTCATAAAAATAAANCTCTATTTATTCTAGTCTTAACTTTGCTAAAATTATAAGATTTTGATAGTTGGGAGTATTTATAGGTTGAATTGCCACATGGGAGATTTTCCTTTAATTTTTCTTTACTAAATCTAAGTATTAAGTGTCTTCTTACGTAATTTTCACTTTTGAGTCATGTTTCCTACTTTATTTATCTGTTACTGAAATTTTCCAGCAATTTCCAATCATAATCTTAAGTTGTTAGATAGGTTTTGCAATTATTTAAGTATTTTAAGTATATTATGTTAGTATTTAGTTATTTTATTAATGTACGAGTATATATCACTTTTAACATATAATTATACTTGTATAATTATGTTTCTAACATATATTTTATTTTGAAGATATATTTCTTATTTATTTTTATAAATTCAATATATATTATATATAATTATGTAATTTTGGATTAATTTATAGGTATAATTATTATTTATACTAGGTATACTCATAAAAATAAATGTATATTCATATAGTAACTTATACTATGTTATCTCATTTTATAGTTTAATTAACTTATTTCTAAATTTTCGTTGTATTTTGAGCTCGATTTTAAGGGTTTTGAGTAATATTAAGTAATCATATTTTTAGAGGCAAAATTGCGATTTTAAGTCATTATTTTCGAGATCTAACTTCACCCAGCCACTTTACTAATTTTTTTTTATCTTAGTCGTAAAGTTTGGGCTCAATTTGATAATTTTTCCCTAAAGACCCTGAATCTATGCTTAGTTACCCTAAACCCTAAATGTGATTTTAGGGGCTCATACATGGTTAAGGGCTACAAAATACTAACCATTAGGCTGCCTCTTTATCGTAAAGAAGTAACTAAATAATTGAGGTGTAGCCTTGACCTCGACTTCTTTGCAAACAATCTTAAAAGCTAAAAGAAGCCAATAAGTGTTTAGTGAGAATATACTTGGCATAACTCGGAAATAGTTGAAGAATTGCTTGATAGCTAAGAATGGGAAGCACAATCTAAAGTTGAGATACTTTAGATAGATGTAAAACTAATGCTCTCTTGAAAAGCATACCCTTTCCTCCTCTCTCGGTCTCCTAAGATTTCATGTTTTAGGAAGATCTTACTAGTATTTCTTATATTTCAAAATGAGAACTTTGTCGATAGCACTAGCTACTCCATTTGGTGAATCATTGAAGTAAATTATATTATTATACAAGTATCTTGCCATAGATCTTCCTTCTTTGTCTTCCGGATAAGTATCTACTTTAAGAGAGTTGATTCGAGTAAGTTTGTCTAACCACTTTACTACACTATCAATCGAGCTACTTGAGGAACATGCCCTCTTTTTTTGAGGGAGAGAAGTAGCCTCAATCTCAATTGCTTCAGAATTTGAAAGAACGAGTCGATGAATTATGTTTTGAACCATACTTGATCTTGAATACAATGAATGTCACATAACTTTTTGAAGATTTTGAAGGTGAAGATGAAATGTTGGAAGCAAGCAAAAGCTTATGTATTTGAATGAAGATGAAATCTATTTTTAGTGTTGAAAAATTCCTTAAATATGGATAGTTTACCCTTGTAACTACAACACATTTTTGATAGAAATGATGTGTTGCTTAGATGATGGCGCAGATTATTGACATGTGTTTCAAGACAAAAATCCAATAGTTATCAAGGCTCTATCAGTTATTAGTGCCTGTAATGGAACTATGGCTAGGATGACAAGTATCATATGTGCTACTAGTCAGTCTTCTAATAGGTGGCAAAATTGAAAAGTCGTGACCTTTTACATAGGATACGATCCATTTTTCTAAATGAAAATAAAAAACTTCCCACATTGCTCAAGATTTAGGAAACAGTTTTTCACTTAACTCTACAAACAGAATATTAAACTATTTACTCCCTTAGTTGAATTTTCGACCAAGGGAGTTAGGGGACAAATGTTGATAGTCGGATTTCATTCGGCAACTTAGTTGTTGACATGTGAGTAACTTACTTCTCAACTAACATTGATTAACATAGATTCGTATCTAATTTAAATTTAAGAAAAGTAGCATGAACAGTTGTCACTTGGCATGGTTATATTACAAAATTGCCTACAATTCCTACATTTCAGGAATGTACCTGATCGAGAGGTCTCTACATATCCCAATAATCATGTGATTAATTATTGTTTCAAACACTTGACATTCGCCTATAAACATGGAGAAGAAACACTCTAAGGATAATCTAAGACCCTACAACTACTCATTTTTTCTTTTCTTAAATTTATTTTACTAACTTAGGTATTAGAGTGGCCTCGGTATCTTTTAGTTCTTTGTACTTCGTTGAGAAAGAAATTATTTGAAAACCACACAATAACATCAGGTGCTAGAACTTGGTTGTGATTGGTGCCGATGTATCTCTAACTTTTACTTCGGAAGGTGTTAAATCCGATGCTGTATATAGCATTGGTCAATTGCACATATTATTTGGTACATTACTTGTTCATGTATTCATATGTTGTTAATTAATTGTTTGATAACTTGCTTGCCGGTATAGTATGAAGGATATCTTACTAAGCTCTTGTAACTTACTCCTTAATAGTTTTCTTTTGTAGGTTGCTAGATAATTTAGTGTGGGTTAAGAGTTGAGTAATGAGTACCAACATTGAGATGTATAGAAGTTAGAATTTGCATAGCTGGTTTGAATTATTGCATATAATTATTAATACTATATTTAGATTTTATAACTTTCGTAAGTTTAAGTTTTAGATCTTTACTGCTTAATGTTATTGTTTAGTAGGGGATAACGATTCTTTGCAGTTCTGAGGAACTATAAAATATTGAATATTTGTAGTTATTTGTATATTACAATAAGTATATAAATTAAAAATCGGAGACTTTAGCAATTAATTAATTATAGTCTTGCAATCTCTAACTTGCAAGGCGGTTTCGTATCATGCGTGCACACATGATATGAAAATTTTAAGTAATCTCTCTAGGCTCCCCTTAAGGCCATGACACATGTAAACAAAATTCTAGGAAAATAGAGTTATATACATTAAATCAAATATATATACATGGAGTTTCAACTACAAAATACTAAATTACACATACAATACATCAAGTAGGATAATATACAAGAAAATACATAAAACTTAATTTACATAATAAAACAAATATAGCCAAAATATAAAGGAGATATATTTACTTGTTCTTGAAGAAATTTGATGAAGAAATCACTCTCTTATTCCCCTCTTGATGTTGACTAAATATGGAGTATATAGTATATGTGAAATGGTAGTTGAGGATGAAAATGAGAAGAATCAAAGGAAGAAGATGAAAGTGAGAGAGAGATGTGTATTGGCAAAAAAAAAATGGAGATGAAGGCCTCCATTTGTTAGTAATTAATTATGGAATTTGAAAGAAAATTATAGAATTCTCTAAAGGACAATAGCTTATAGCAATTAGAGGAGAAAAAGAAAAGAAAAAGGAAAGGAAAAGAAAGGTAGATAAAGTTTTGAAAATGACATTTTGACTTTTGGTCAAAATTAATAATAATAATATTTCATGTACATATAACAATTATAAATTAGACAAGAAAAAGAAAATAAAAAAGGAAAAGATAAGGAAAAAGGAAAAATTAAGGGAATAGGTAAATGAATAAGTAAATTATATTTTTGAATTTTCTTTAAATATTTTTAACCCTATAAATAATATTTAGAATAATATAATTATAAAGGAAAATTATAAGATATAAAATTAACATCTACTATATAATGCATAAACAACAAATAAGTAACATAATTAAGTTCAAATAATTAAATTTATATAACACTAACTTATATATATAAATAAGGTCATTAACAATTATAAAATAATGTTATTAATTTTGCAAATTAATTTAGTACTTTTCACATTTATTAATATTTAGGAGTTAGTCATTTGTTAACAATTCTACGTAATTAAGCATATCATTTGGTAATTGTACTCAATTAAGGTTTTATCACGGAAAAAGTAAATTTGTATATTTATAAGCTTAAAATTTTAGTTTTAGGGTTTTTATCACATTTGGGTTTAATTTGTAGTATTTATTAATATATAGGGTTTAGGATTTTTTTTTTATTCATGATTAAGGATTTGATCACTATATTAAGGTTTGCATATTCGTTTTAGGTTTCATAATTAGAATTTCAATCAGTCATAGGTTTATTAGTTTTGTTAACTTAGGAAATTACCTACAGTACTCAAGTTTTACTCTACACTCAAAAGGCTAAATTTGCAGGGTTTACAATTTATGTTATATTTTATAATATTATATGACCCATCTTATGATATACACATGTTAGGGATAGAAATCGTTGCTTTTATCACATTTTAGTTAAAATTTTTATAAAACTATACTTTATTTGGATAATAAGATATTATTTGTGGTATGAGTGTATATGTATATTAGAATTAAAATATCACTTAAGAGTTGTCCTTTAAAATAGAACATGAATTACATGTTGCTAAGTTCATACGAATGCAAAGATACTAATTTTACTAAAATTGGATATTTCTAGGTAATAAAGTAGGTATTTTTAATATTACAGGAATTATCATCCTAAGATGACCTTTTTGTAATTGAAATATAATTTGATTAATAAAGTTAACATTTCGATTGTATTGAAATGATATATAATAATATAATTACGTATATCATTAATATTGAATAACTTATATAATAAAACTATAATAGTTAAGTACTTATATAAATATAATTATATCTAAATAATATACTCCATATATATAGTTATGTATATAACTTCATTAAAATAATTACTTAAATAGTATTTCAACGAAGTTGTGTATACAAAGAGTTAGATAGAACCCTAATGTTTTCGTAAATCTTATGAAAACTAAATCTAGCTTTTGGTATATATAAGATTTTCAAGTGAGCAGAACATCGACTGTACAGACCTATCGGAGTGAGTGTCAGTATAAGTAAGAGGGATTAATGCTTTACAACATTTTCGAATATTATTTCAAAATATTTGGAGACTTTAATATGTTTTTGGCTTGTGATTGTAAATTAGTTCTTTATATGTGTATAGGCATGCACTTAAATAGTGGTTTGCTGTTGTAAGAATTTAGCTCCATGTAGTGTTGTTTCATGATTATTGCTCTGATTGAGTTATTTGAAATTGATTAATCACCTTAGAAATGCTCCAACTTGAGCTTAACTTAATGTCTAACTTAAGATGCATCACAACTTACCAAAGGTAACAACTAGGATTCTCAAGCTAAATATGGATCCTTTCGATGAGGATAGCTGAAATGGTCCTTTCCTTACCTTAGTGGAACTAAGTGATAAGAGAGGAGGTTACGGTAAGGTTGGGGTCGTGGTTCGAAGGTTGTCTTAGTTTGGTTTTGATCTGTAAGTGCAAGGCATCAAACTCTTCAACCGAGATTAGAGTGGGCATGATTTCCCTATTCTCACGAAGGACTAGATAACGTCATACGTTATACATGCATTGAATCTAACTAATTTGGTTGAAAACCCTACTTATGATGTGCTGAATGCATATTTTTATCTCCATCTCACTTACTGAACAAGTTGTTACTCATTCCTTATAGTCTATTTTACAGGTTTAAAATGGAACTATAAGTATTACACCTGAAACCAAAACTTTAGCAAATGGGGTTGAAGAGTGATGTTCAAGAAGAATTTGGTTGAATTTTGTTCTTATCATTAACTTTTTTTTCTTAGGGGAATTGTAAACCTGACAATTTTAGGTGACATTTGAAGTAGTCAAGAGTATTCTCTAATCATTCCTAAGGATCAACTAAACTAAGAATCGAGTTTAATTTAAAAATTATATCTAATCACTTCATAACCGTAATTCATTTTGAAAGTTTTAAAGTCGATAAGAACCCTAAAAATCATCCTAAACCCTAAATAAGGTGAAATCTTGGTTTAAGCAACTAAAAACCCTAACATGGAATAACAAATTCTTAATCACCAAAACCCTAAGCCTTAGGATGAACTCGAAACCCTTAAGACTATTGAGACCTCAAATGAACAATCAAAAACTCGAGCCTAACCAAGTTTGACTTCACCTTAAAATTCTATAACCTACTTTGAGAAACAATCTTAAGAGAGGAAATATTTAGAGAACTAAACCCTAAAAGAAACACACAAATAAGATAACTTAAGAATCACACGTATAAGGTTTATAATTGACCACTCCCATCCAATTTCCTTTCCAATTTGAATTTAATTAAACTAAAGCTAATAGTGCAAACTTAGTTAGCTTATCATTTGATAACTCCCATAAGTTTGAGATAAGGCAATTCCCTTCTCCCCATATAAGTTATACTACCTATAGATAAGTTATCTAATTAATCAATTTATTTAACTCTAAAATCAAGTTGATGTTATAAACCCCATACCAAGAAGTACACATACCACGTTGGTTGGAGAGGGAGAGAAGGATGGCTTGCTTCTCATCAATTCATTCAATCTATTGTCATGTCCAACATGTCATGTTTAGGAAAGTTGAGCAAGGTAAGTGACCTTATCAAATTCCTTGATTTGAGGACTTAATTGAGGGCAACAAAACCCAATAAAGAATCGACCACCTCGTGCCATTCACATACTCTTAGGTTTTCAAATTTTAAAGAAACTTAAACACTAAAGCAATTAAGGAAAAACACCCTTAAACACACTAGCCAAACTATCCACTTCAAACACACACTATACACCACTTCACTCCTTTTTGCGCCCCACTTTAGCTACTTTAGGAAACTCCACAAGTTCACTTCCTACTTCACTAGCTAAGAAGATACTTGGGTGATAAAAAACAACTTCATCCATAGGGGTAAAAAGGAGTAAAGGGGCACTAAGGAAAAGGAAGGTGAAAAGCAAGAACCAAGGAGAACTTAGGGAGGCCAAATTACCACTCAAACATCTAGTAAAGTGCATCTTACTTTTAGATATCTTTAGAAAAATATATGTAGAGTTCCATTTAATGCTTATATGGATGTACCACATACCTTAGAAGTTCTTTTACTTAGATCAAAATGTTAGTTCTATAAAGATTCTTCACAAGTAGTAAGATATAAGTAGTACATCCTTGTATTTGAGAAAACTATGGAAAGTAAACCCTTGTGAGTTCCCAAAAATACTGGACGTGTGATGTTCAAGGCTTGCCTAAGTGTTATTTTTACTTATCTTAAGTTTGACGTGCTTAAAAGTAGCCTTTGGTAAAGGAAAAACCAATATATGAAGTGTTAGTAAGGAAAATCACCACCTAGAAGTTTAATCAAAATCTTGCACCTAATAGGATGTTATGTTTTATATTTTCCACTTGATATTATGAAAAAATGATCCCCTTACAAAGAATAAAACAAGTAAGAGTTAGACTATAAGTAACTGTAAGTCTTGGTTAAGCACATAAGCTTAAGGAAATAAGTAGTAAAAAGGAAAATTGAGTTTAGATGCCCCAAAAGAACAATCGACCAAATCTGTAAATTATGTTTAATCCACTTAAACATACTTAAAAATAAAGCAAACAAAGTGAAAAGACTAACCAAGACTAGTAGAATAAGTGTTAAGGGCCTAAAACTCAAAATTAAGCTTAAAACTCTTAAGACAAGCCCAAAACTCTTGATTGGGCCTTATGAAAAATTTTGACTAGCACATCAATCCCAAGAAAAAAGATGTTATAAGATCTATAGAAAGTCTACATTAAATTGCTTAAGCCCAACAAAGTAATAAGCATTAATTAGTACACGAAACAAGCCTATTTTGACCACATAGCCGACTTAGAAGTTTAAGAAATATAAGTTGACAACAAGGCCTTAAATAATGAATGAAAAATTGACCTTAATAAAATTATTTAAGCCTAAAATGAAGCCCTAAGGCTAAGCCCTAAATATTTTACAAAGTATTAAAAAGCCTAACAACAATTTCAAGCCCAAAAGAAGATTAGAGCCTTAGAAGTGCTACTGTTATGACTAATAGGCAATATTGTGGCTCCCATGCCCCAAATTTAACCATACCACGTGAAAGTACACTAAAAAATGATGGAAATCAGCTATAAGATCATAAAAATTGGATTTAAAACGAGAAAGTTATATATGATTGAAGATTTAGTATAACCGGGAACGGTTTGAGACTAAGTTAAGAATATAACTTGAAAGAACTTTAGGTTAACATTTTATTATATGCCAATTCTCATAGTACTATACTTACAATGTTCAGGGGACCGTACTTTTGGAGACGACCTACTCTTGGACTACTACAACTGAGCAGCTATAACCGATTGAGTGATTCCTTATGACTTCATGCTTGCTCTTGTTTGTAGTATAGTTACACTAAATTATTATTTCAAACTTGAATGCATGTGGGATATGGGAAATGCATGTGTATGGTTTTGAGATTGATTTCCATGATATGATAATAAGATAATAATTGAGATTACTTTTGAGATTGGATTATGTATTGTTGTTATGGAATGAAGTTGCTTGACCACTGAATAATTTGGCATAAATATTTATCTGACTAAGAATTTAAATGAGTCATGCATAATACATTTTAGCATCATAATTATATCGACTACTACCTACGTGGAAGGTAGGAAGGGACTCACAAGAGCAGGGCCTCTTGAAGGGATTAGTTTAGGCATTGGTATGCCATGTTATTGAGTTCCTATCCTAGCCTATAGGCTTACTATGCGTTAGGGGTGCTAACTGTAGGTAAAGGGCTAAGTTTGTGACTTGTACTTAAGGTGTGTAATGTGGATTGTAGGGGCCACCACATCACTGGATGTAGAAATTTTTAAAAAATGATCTTATTTCTTGTTAAAGTAAAGTATATTTATGCATATATATACTAAGTATGCTAATAAGATGATTTTTGCGCATAGGTGAGAATTGTATGAAAACACGGGTGCTAGAACTTGGTTATTGTTTTGTGTTGGTTAATAATCTCCAACTTCGACTATAGGGGATGAAATTTTTGAGTTGCATATAACTCCTAGGCCACTACATGTATTGTTTAGCATATTGTTTGTTGTATGCATTCATATGGTTGTTAATAATACATATTGTTGTGAGGCATGTTAAAGCGATTAGCTCACTAAGTGTAAGCTTACACCCCACTAGATTTCTTTTGATGCAAGGATACTTCTTTGTCGAGCTGAGTCGTGGAATGCTTGAGGTTAGTCTCGCACTGGGATGTGACTATGTAATTTATGGAGTGAAAGAGGGAATTTTTTGCGTTGGATAAGACTTTTACAACTTTCTTGTTATTGAGAAGTTGGATTATCAGTAGTTATTTAGATCATGTATTTTGTTACTCTTGTTTCAGGAACATTATGTTCCATACTTTTAATTTGATGATATAGCTAATTATTTAGTAAAGATAATTACTGTGCTAGGATACTATTTGTCATATATATAACCAATAGTACGACGAGTGGAGGAAGCCTTATGCGTTTTATGAAAGGCTAATGATCAATAAGGGAGTTAATCGTTGACCTTTGTGTTGTATATAGTGATATACCATGATGAATATACTGTTCGGGTTATGATAGGGCTTATTAGTTTTCTATCATTTGGCTAGTATATCGAATAACGTACACCTATTGGTTTTATTAGTACTTTTCTGAAAAGTCAAACCTTTATCAGTTATTTAAAAAAAAAAACATTCCATAGGTTTATCTCAAGTAGATATCAAACTAGATCTTCAAAGTAGTAGAGTCGAGTATGCTTGGTGTAAATTAGGTTTATGATAGTAGCTAGAAGCTCAGTTTGTAAACCTTAGGAAATCAATAGATTGAACCCTAATTCAAGTCCGAGTGTCCTAAATTGTGTAATAAGTCGATAAGGCTAGTAATAATAAAAGATTATGAAATTTAATAAATCAAATATAACACTGATAACAAAACCCTAGGAATTAATCGAAACCCTAAATCGCGTACTAAAACCTTAAAACTAATTTACGCACCATTAATAAAAAATTGAACCCGAATTTGTTCGAAATCTTAAAATTATAAATATAAGCCTATAAAATAGTTAAATATTACTCAACAGTGATATAATTATAGTCGATTACAATTTTCGACTAAATTTCATATTCCCATGAAATTTTAACGAAATCGCTACAATAACTTGTAAATATTATAATTGTAACGGGTACTAATTAAATTGATAAATTTACATAACAATTTCATAACAATTTCAAAATTAATTTATGATGAGTATTGTTATAATTTTTATGTTTAGAAAAATTATATATAATTATTTGAAAATTCTATTTTATTCCTTTTTTTTTCTTTCTTTTTCTCCTTATTCACATTTTGGAATTGAAAAGCGAATAGAAAATTCTTAAAGAAACATAGCAGCCTACGTGCACAATTTCCATGCCAAGTGTTGAGTTATAAAAGAAGGAAAAAAAATTACATATGATTACTTTGTCCCATCCTCATTAATTAGAAGATTAGGATAAGATTTTTGTTTTATTTTGCTCTTCTTAAATTGCTGATTATGTGAATAAGAGAAAGAAATAAAGTCTAGAAAAAAAAATTTGCAAAACAAATCGAAACCAAAAGAAGAAAAAACCAATCCTGGAAAGCTAAAAACGTGAAGGAAAGAAGAAAAAGAAGGAAGAAAAGAAGAAGAAAAATAAAAATTAATAGGTAAGTAAATTATTTTTCAAGTATAAACGTATAATATATAGTATATACATGTATAAATGTAGTATTTGTATGGTATTTTTATAAATATAACATTACTATTACATGTATATATGCATAATTACTTAAATTGAATTATATATGTATGTATAAAGATATGTATGTATACATGTATGTACGTAGGTATATTATACAGAAAGAGTATGTATTATGTATTTTTTTAGATTACATATAATATATATTAAGTATTTTACAAAATAACTATAGGTATATACATATATATATGTGTACACGTAAACTATATATATTGGTGTATATATGTATAATTTATTTTCGTATATATACATATATATAAATATGTAGTCGTATAGTATATATGTAGTTGTATATTTTTATAAGTGGTAATATATGCTTAAATACATAATGTATATAGGACGTATATATATATATATATATAATATAGAGTATATGTTGTGGTATACCAATTATATCATATAATACATGTATAAGTATTTGTATATTACTTATATATATATCTATGTATTCGGTAATTATATTTATGTACACATGTAAACTATATTATATGAGTATACTTATATATATATAAATACAAATACATGAATATATATATATATATATATAGTATGTTTGTTTTTATAAAATAAATATATACATACATATGGCATATAAAATATAGTATATATATGTAGTATATCGAATATATATATATAATATAATAATATCTATAAACTAAAATAAATTTATAATTATGTAAGGAGTAAGTATATATATATATATATATATAATGTCGTAAATTAAGAATTTCTCAATAAAGTAAAATTATAAAATTTATCAAATATACTATAAATATATATATATATATGTGGTGTGTGTATAAATCGTAATTAATGAATAATGAGAAAATAAGAAATAATAAAAATAATAATGGCAATAATAATAATAATAATAATAATCATAATAAGGTTAAAATCTCAAAAATAGGAAAAGTATGCTCAAAATAATAAAAATATCAAATATATGGTTTAAATAATTATTAAATCATAAATATATTAAGAAAGAGTGAAAATTAATATTTTATAATTTTTAAACTAAAATAATAAATTTTATAATATTTTTATATCACAATTCAAACTGCGAGTCACAACATCCAAAACGGACCTTATTATGAGAAAATACACTCAAAAACGATTAAAATGGACTATAAGTTCATAAGGATTTGAATTAAAACGAAAAAGCTATATGCGATTCGATAAAAAGCTCGAATCGACAATTTCATGTAATTAAGTGAAGTAGACATTACAAATTATGATACTAGTTAGCTTTAAATTCCTAAACTTATAAATTTCTATTATTCTCAAGTGATTTTGATATAGACCCTAAGCTGCTACCAGATTACTATAACCCTTGAGTTGGCTTTGGCTAAGTAAGTTTTTCCTAATGATTCTATACTTGTTTGTGTTTGTAATTAGTGAATACAAGTTATGACATGGGGTTGGGTTATGCTTGTGCATGATAATTATTGTTGATGGTGAATTTACTTTAAATTTCAATAATGTAATGATTGTTGCATAGTAGATTCACTAAGAATTGATTGTTTGTGACTTGGAATGATCATTGAATAAATAAGGCCTAATTTTATTTGATTAGAAAAAGTTAACTTGGATTACGCATAATCATGCACTACATAATTAATTCCGGCAATCATATTACACGGAGGTAGCGAGAGGCCATACATGGATTGATTATTGATTGTTGATTGTTATAGATTTTGTATGGTTCATACGTTTGATATGACCTTATCCTGGCCCGCAGGATGACTAGGTATTAGAGGCGTCAACCGCTTAGCTAAGAGTTGAGTCCAAAGGCCTTCGTTTAAGGGTGAGTGAGGGCTGTATAAACCTTCTCATAATCATATGTAGAATTCGTTTTGATAAAACTAATAATGGATGTACCATTACATTTTGAATATGAAACGCGGAGTTTTGTTATGAAATAAGTTCTAATATGATACCCAGATCTGACTGTACCGATGAATCTCTAACCTTGACTTTGGAGGGCATTAAATCTTAGTTGCATGCAGTACCTGGTCACCTATATGTATTTGTTTGGCATACTGTTTATCATACATTCATTTGGTTGAACCTAACTATTGTATAACTTGATTGCTATATGGTTGAGGGAAATTATCTCACTAAGCTAGTTAGCTTATACTGTAAACCCCGCAAATTTAGCTATTTAAGAGAAGAATTGAACCCTAATACTGTAGATGACTTGATAAGTCATTATATCTGAGCAAGATAAAAATTTAATAAATTATAAATTTGAATGTATTACAAATAATAAAAACTATAGAAAAATCTATCAAAACTTAAATCGCATACAAAAATCCTAAATTCGTGTGCGTGCAAATACTCGAAATCGAACCCGAACTTGATCGAAACTCTAAAACTATAACTTTAAGCCTATAAAATAATTAAATATCACTCAATAGTGATATAATTGTAGCCGATTGCAATTATCCACTAAATCGCGTAATCGCGTAAAATTTTAACGAAATCGAGACAATAAGTTGTAAAAATTATAATTGTAACGGGTACCAATTAAATTGATAAATTTTCAAAAAATTCTAAAATTAATTTATGATGATTATTTTTATGTTTAGAAAAATTACATATAATTATTTTTAATTTCCATTTTCTTGCTTTTTCTTTCCTTTTTTTTTTTTTTCTCTTTTCCTTTCTTTTCTTCTTTTCTCCTATTGTCCTTCTCTTATACGTGAATTGTAGCTAAAAAATTCAACAACCCATGTGCTTAAATTCATGTACATGTGTTAACCAA
The DNA here is from genome assembly GCA_024138015.1 of Lumnitzera littorea. Taxonomy (NCBI): domain Eukaryota; kingdom Viridiplantae; phylum Streptophyta; class Magnoliopsida; order Myrtales; family Combretaceae; genus Lumnitzera; species Lumnitzera littorea. The sequence continues at coordinate 70,109,044 of JAMXBB010000002.1, read as the reverse complement.
TTAAGAGGGAAAGGATAAAGTAATCATATATTATCTAATCCTAATTAATAAAGGGGATAAGCTTCTTTATTTTTATATTATTTACCTCAAAAAAATTAGAAACATATCATGCCCAAATCCTGGAAATTTCAAAACCGAAAATACAAAAGAAAGAAAAAAAAAAAAGAAAGAAGAGCAAAACAAAGCCAAAACCTAAACCATAAAGAACAAGGAGAAGAATAAGAAGAAGGAAGAAAAGAGGAAGAAAAGAAGAAGGACAACAAAAAATAATTAGGTAAACATAATTATTTTAGTAGTATATGTGTATATTATATGATATGTAAATGTATATATGTAGTATTTATATTGTATTTGACTAAATAATGCATTCCCAATACATTATGTATGCATAAGTAATTAAATTAATATATATATGTATGTAGACATGTACATATATAAGTATAATATATGGTATGTGTATTTATGTAAAAAGACTATACATAGTACGTATTTAGTAATATTTTTACAAAATAAATATGGCCATATATATATATATATATATAGTTGTACAGGTGAGGTATATATATATATATATACATGAATATGTATTCGAATAGTATGTATAAGTATTTTTGTAAATATATATTTCATATATATACATGTAAGTTATATTTTATATACATATAGGTATACATGTATGTGGCATTAAGATATATATAATATATAGTATATGTACAACATATAGTATATATATAGTATACCGAATATTAAGTGGTATATATATATATATGATATAATAGTTACTAAATAAAATAAATTTATAAATATGTAAGAAGTAGGTATATAAATATATATATGTGTATTATCGTAAATTAGGAATTACAAATTAAAGTAAATTATAAAATTAATTAAAAATAGTATAAGTACATCAATATATATATGTAAATTGTAAAATACAAATTAATAATAAGAAAATAATAAATAATAATAACAATCGTAATAAGACTAAAATCTTAAAAATAAGAAAAAATGAGTAAAAATAGGAAAATATGCTTAAAATAATAAACATATCAATTATATGATTTAAATAATTATTAAATCATAAATATATTAAGAAAAAGCTAAAATTAATATTTTATAATTTTTAAATTAAAATAATAAATTTTGTGATATTTTTATATCACAATTCAAATTGCGAGTCACAACGTCCAAAACGAACTTCGTTACGAGAAAATACGCTCGAAAACGATTAAAATGAACTTCATAACGATTCGAGCTAAAACGAAAAAGTTATACGCGATTCAATAAAAAGCTCAAATCGATGGTTTCATGTAAATCAATAACCAATTTAAGTAAATAGTACGATTTAGCATACTAGTTTAGTCATTTAATTCCCAAATTTATTACTTTCCATATTCCCCTAATGTTAGGTGATCCTGAGATCGAGACTGACTTATCTTTGGACTATTACAATCCCTGACATCATTTATGACCAAGTGAGTACTTTCGATGACTCTATACTTGTTTTGTGCTTGTAGTTAGTGTACATGAATTAAATATTAATAACTTGATGCATGGGGGTTCAGGTTATGCATGCAATTAATATTGATTAATTACTGTGTAAAATACTCTTAAATGTGATAACTGAAGATTTTGTTATATAATTGATTGTTGCATTATTTGAATGATTTATTGATAATGTTTGATCACCTCATAAATTGATTTAATCATATGCAACCCAACAAAAATTAAACGGTTCATGCATAGAACATGAACATTGCATATAATGTTTTGGCTGTCACTTCACGTGGTTGGTAATGAGAGGCCTTGGAGGGATAGATTCCCATATGATGTTATTAATACAATGCAGGAGCATTGGTACAACAAGACCTTACCCTTGGCTCGCGAGTTCTATTGGCACTAGAGACGCTAACCGTAGGTAGCTAGGGGTCGTGTCTAGAGACTACTGCTATAGGGTATGAGCGTGGACTGTGGGAGCCAGCTCATTGCTAGACCTGAATATTTGTATACTATTGACTGATGGAAATAGAAACCTATTTAGTGAAATAGGGAATATATATAATGATATAAGGTTAAAAACCTAGGTGCTAGAGCCAGGTTGTGATTGGTGTCGATGTATCTCCAACCTTTATTTCGGAGGGTGTTAAATCCGATGTTATATGCTGTACTGATCAACTGCATATATATTATTTGGCATACTGCTTGTTCATGCATTCATATGTTTGGTAATAAACTGTTTCATAACTTGTTTGCTGGTATAATATAAGGGATAACTCACTAAGCTCTTGTAGCTTACTCTCCAATAGTTTTCTTTTTCAGGATTGTTAGATGATCGGGCATGGGTTCAGAACTGAGAGTTGAGTATCAACATCGAGATGTATAGAAGTTAGACTCTGAGGATAGGCTATATGTTTCGTTTGAATTATTATATATATAATTATTAACACTACATTTAAATTTTGTGACTTTAGTAAGTTTGAGTTTTAGAACTTTATTACCTAATCTTATTGTTTAGTAGGGGATACCGATTCTTTGCGGTTCTAATGGACTGTGGCTTATTGGATATCCATAGTCACATATATGTGGTCGTAAGTTAAATAAATAAAAACTTTAGTGACTAATTATTTAGAATCTTGCAATCTCTAACTTGCAAGATGATTTTTAAATCATGGGTGCACACATGATATGAAAATTTTAGACAATCCTCCTAGGCCCCCTTTTGGGTCATGACATATATCCTTGTAGTCTTCTCTTACAGGCTAATTTTTTTGTGTGGAGTCAGGCCGTCGCATGCTCAAAGTTAGTGTTCTACATGGGGTCAGTATGGGAGCTAGATGTGATCAGAGAGTTTTTTTGATAGTTTATAAATCTAAATATATAATTGATATATTGGTTTAACTTAAGACATGTTTCAGACTTCATATTTGTAAACTTTTATACAAATAGATCATGTGTTATGTTTTTATAATTTTATTATTTATCATAAAATGATATTGCTTAAGCTTGTACACTCTTGGCAGTTAGTAGTAGCTGTAGCCTTATGTATCGTATAAAAGGGTCGTCGATTGTAAGGGAATTCAATTGGCAATCCTTTGTACTGTATACGACGACTGCCACGAGTAGCCCCTTCGGGTTGTGACACGGTTTCTATTTTAGGATGGTTCACATGGTGGGAATGTTACGACCCTACCTTTTTGGGTCTTGACACTTTAGGATGCTATAGAAAAAGAACCAATCAAAATAGAGGATAAATGTGAGCGCCGCAGTTTTACGTATTTATTCCGAGCTAGTAAGTTAGAGCGTATGCAGAAGTAGGCTAATCGAGATGATATTTCACTTGTGAATCTTATGAATTGGACGATGATATGTTGTGAGTTCGGAATATAGAAATATAATAAAATAATATTATTATAACTAAAAATAGATAATTTTACTAAATTATAGTATATTTTAATTTATCCACTATAAGCATGTAAACTAGGTAATAGAAATTAACCGAACTTTGGAAATAAATTATTTCACACTGAAATTATAAAGTTACATAAAATAACATATAAAAATGGTACGTGTACCTCGGGTGCAATTATTATATATAATCATATACTCAAAAATGCTTAAAATTCCTGAAAAATGTGTAATTAAACTAATGATTAATAAGAAAAATATTAAAAATTAATAAAAATTTTATGAACGATCTGGATTATACGGATTAAGGTGTAGGAAGACCTTTAGATAGGTGTTGATAAATTAAATCCCTTTAATCATCTAAGTAATGCATGGAACAAGAAGTATATAAGCTAGAGTAGAGAGAGAAAATGCTCATTCTCACCTTTAAGCCTAGAAAATGTCACTTAACTCTCTCTACATACTCATTAGGATGTTAGGGACTTTGGAAAAATAATGGAAGAAGAAGCAAGAAAAAATTTTGGAAAAAATAAAGGTAAATAGTGCAAAACTAAGCAAGATAATGGAGTGCGAGTCTTAGAGTGATCTAGGGGCAAACCACCACCATCGGCTAGCAATTGAGGTAGTGCTTGGATGGGCTGACAATGTGGTGGTGGAAGATGGTGGTTGGACGGCTAAATTCTGGTAAGTTAAAAAATTTACCTAATTTTCCCCTATTTTCTAAAAATACCAAATTAACCCCAAAAATTATGAAAAAAAATTTATTTTGACATATTTTTATGTGTACTCTTTAAGAAAAATATCAGTTTTTGAAATTTTTAAACGTATATATGACCTTATCAAGAAGTTACCCAAATCTGAGCAATTTTCAAAGTTGTTTAAAATAATGCTATTGTTGTTGTTTTAAAACTATTTTTTTTCTAGAACTTCCCTATGCTGCATGTATGGATTCTATGAAGAGTTTTTGGCCCAAAATATTTTCTATAATTTTTAGTAATTTTTTAGCCTCTAAATTGATGAAAAAAATGCCATTTTCGGAAATGTCGTGCAATTAACCTTGTGGAAAATAACATGCAGCAGATTTGGAGGATGATTGTAGTATATGTCTTTATGGGGAGCAGTTTAGAGATGGATGGACTGAATGAGATTTAGGGAAATGCATAAATCATTAGTTATAGGCTATATGTATTAAGGTGAAGATATGAGGATTTGAGAATTTGGTTATATGGTGATTAAGAATATGATGAATCTATCGTATGATCATATTATACAATGTTTATAACCTATAAAATGATGCTAGAGTGAGTCACATTATGTAAACTAGTGAAGTTAATCTGTTTAGAGAGTTCTTTAGATAGTTGATCTGATAAAAGAGTAACTTAAAATCTTGGTACCGATGCTTAACCAAAAGGTTAACTGGTGTAAAAATCTTAAATATAATAATGACAAGGTTTTGGTTAGGCCAACATTTGGTAAAGGAAGCATGGTGGTGATGACTTTAGAGACATGTTCAGAAGGATGATTGACAAGAGGATTTTAACTATAAATATGTTAGAGCCTTATTTAGGTAGCAGAAATGGTCCTTTCCCCAACTTTAGTTGAATTAAGTGATAGGAGAGGAGGTTACAACAATGTTACAAACTGTGGTTTGAAGATAGTCTCGGGCGGAGCATGTTTTTCTATTACACAAGCTTCGGTTTGGTTTTGATCTACGAAGTGCATAGCGTCAAACTTCTCAAAACCTGGATTAAAGCAAGCGCAATTTCTCTAATCTCTTAATGATCAATCAACATCATGGGATGGCATTTGCTTAAGTGTACATTGCATCTAATTAACCTTGCTTGAAAACCTGGTTGCTTCATGTTGGATATATCCTATTGTCTCCATCCCACTTACTAAGTAAGTTATCGCTCATTTCTTTATAGTTGTTTCGCAAGTTTCCTAGCAAATATACCAGTACTACTCCAAATTCCAAAAGTGTAGAGAATAAGGTCAGGGAGTGAGATTCAAGACCAATTGATTGGATTCCTATTTTATATATTAACTTTACTAATCTCTAGGAAAACTAATAGGGTCTCTTTAGGTGAGTCTTTAGTTTTCAACTATTATTACTTATATTATGTTTTATAAACCTATGGACTTTTCTAAATTCTTATTATGTCATTTTTCTGAAGTTATTTATAAAACTTAATATCTTTTCAAGCTTTTTCTACCATAAAAGCTCTTTTAAAAACTATTTTTAGAAAATTGTACCATAGGTCGATACCAAATAGATACTGAATTAGATAACTCAAAGCTGTGGAGTGGTAAAAGCTTGGTGTAAACCATACCTATATTAGTGACTTAAGTGGTTAGCTTCTAACTTAGATTGTTTTACACAGTGAGACTGTTATGACTCTCTGGTTTGGGGTATGACAATAAAGAAGAAGAGGGTTGCACCCATGATAACTGGAAAAGGTTATTCCAAAAGAAAATTGTTATGAACATCTTATATTATGTTATGAGTGAAGAAGACTTCAATAGAACATGTATATTCATGTATGCTATAGGATTAATTGTAAAGTATATATGAAGGAACATCTAGAGTTACAGATACAAATAATAAGTCTTTTGTGTGATGAATAGGAAAATTTCAAAATGCTTCCTAATGAGACATAGAGTTAATCCTTTGATAGTGCTTGAAAAGAACATTACTAACATAATAATTAACTCTAAAATTCTTAGATTGCTTCCAAAGGAGTGGGAAGATAAGAGGAGCGTCATTGAAGAATTGCTTGGTTTAGATTAACTATCAAAGGAGAATTTCTTGGAACCCTTAATAGTGGTGGCAACATATTAAAAGCTATGAAGTAAAAGAAAGAAGTGCTAAAATGTTACAACTCCCACAATTGGGATGCATTTGATATTATCATCCACTTCTTAAGAAAGGTGATAATGGGTCAAGGAAGAAAGTCATGATGGCTAGTTGGAGTGACGACAACTTAGGTGATCTAAATGAGAAACTTTGTCTCGTGGCTTTGAATGATGAGGTGTGCTCTACATCTCAATCTTCTTATGATGAATTAAAAGACATGTATGATGAATTGCTAGAAGAATTTGTTAAGAAGCAAAGGAAGAAAAAGCATTAAAACAAATAACGGATGGAATAGGAGATGGATTTGATGTGCTTAAACATGAATATAACTAAGTAAATGATTAAAAAGAGGCCTTTGAGGAAGAAAATGAATACTTGAAATTAGAAAATGAAAAGTTGAGAATTGAACATGAAAAATTAAAGAAGGAAAATGAACAAATCAGTAAAAAGAATGAGGAAATTATCAATGAAAATAATGAGTTAAAGAAGGAAAACAAAGAATTAAAATCAAGGGCAATGGAATTGAAAATGAAGGTGCATACATTGATAAGTTAGCAAAGCTTGAAATTGAGAACAATGTTTTCAAGTTTAGCCAACATGATTTAAGGCAAACTATAGCTAAATTTGTTGAAGGAGAAAGAATTTGAAAAAGCTCTTAGGGCGACAAAGGTTAAGTTTTATTTATTTATTTATTTTATATAAAAAAACTAGGCTTCGTTATAGTAAAAGTAATATTTACAATCTTATAAATGTTACTTTGTTAAAGCAACTAATAAAACTTGTAACTATTATGGTAAGTATAACTATATTACACATACTTGTGAATTAAGGAGGAATGCTAACTTGAATCATGAAGGAAAGACGGTTAGGGTCCCCAAAGGATATGGTTATATTATTGCAACTTACTTGAAAGGACCTAAGAATAAGTAGGTATCAAAAGCTTAATTTCTTACCTTTGTATGGACCTTTGAGGAAGAGTAACAAATGAATCTTGGGTAGTGGATGCTTTATACATATGGCGGGAGATTCTATTAAGTTTATAGCATAAACATAGAAGGATAAAGGGAATGTCATCATTATAGATAATCGAAAATCAACTGCATTAGGTGAAGGTAATATTCTCATTAACAATGATCTTACAATTAGGAATATTTTACTTGTTAATAACTTAAAACATAATTTACTTAATGTATAGTAAATTATGTGATGGTGGATACAAGGTTATATTCCTAACTAGTAAGTGTATTATTGAAAGAATTTGTAATGATCAAAGTAGTTTTGAGGGGTATAGATAAAGAAATATTTACAGAGTCAACTTCGACAATTTTTCTAGTCCAAATGAAAATTGTGTAAAACTTGTAAAAATATAATAATAATAATAATAAAAGATAAGGCGAGGTATTGAAAAGTAATAATAATTTTAATAAGAGGGTGTTTTGGTAGTTAGGAAAACTATATAAGGGGTAGAGAAAACCTTAACCCTCATTTTGACATTGCTAAAATTAGTCCCTCCTATTTCACTCGTAGAAACCTTTGCAGAGTGATCGAATCTTGGTGGAATCAAGGAAACGTATGTAGGTTGTACTATTCAAATAAGAGATTTTAGTAACCTAGAGCTAATTATGGTGTTTACACTACAAGGTTTTAAGGATTGAATTTTGGTAGAGATCACGTTCATCAAACCCTAAGAGTAATGAGGTATGAGATTCATTAATGGAGAATTTATTGTTTTGTGGTTGATGTTGTGAATTTTAAATTAACCTCAAATGTTTTTGTAGTAGAAAGTTGATAAAAGATTATGTTAAGGAAGTTTTAGGGTGATAGGATGATCTAGGGTTTGAGTCAAAAGGTTTTTGAATGTCAAAAATTGAAGATTTGTGAAATGTTTGTTGAATGAGAGAATTACGGGCAAAATCACGACTATGATCCCCTCTAGACGTTTCTTAATTGCAACATGAAGTAATTTCTTTGGGGTCAAAGAGATTCATGCCTTAAGACTACAGTTGTGATCCTTAGGCATGGTCTTGGTATGAAGTTTAAAAGAGAATTATGGTCAAGGAGCATGACTAAGAACCCTGACCATGGTCTTGCTCCTTTCCTTTCTATTGTGTAGGCTTTAAAAGAATTTGTTTTCAATGTGCCTCAGGTGTTGAAAAGAATTTTGAGTTAGTGATATCTTTTTCTCAAGATCCAGGTACATGCTTACCATACTTGTTAGGATTAGAAATATAAATGAACTTAATAAATATCTGACTATTAATATTTTGCTACTTATGTATGGCTTAATCTAATGATGGTTTCCTAGAGGGAACCCTTATAATCTTTGAGTAGTGTTATCCTTGGTGGTGTTGCTCTTAAATATGATTATTGGTATATTTAGGATTATAAGACTAAGGTGATGAACTTGTAACAGTTAGGTAGGTATGGAGATTATAAATGGTGAACCCCTACCAATAGACATAAGTGTTAGGAAGGTGTAAGGACTATGGATGGTGAATTGCTGTCGGTAGAATTGGTAAGGACTAGGAAGGTGTGGGGATTGTGTGATGGTGATCCCTTATCAGTAAAGAGTGTGATGTTGGGGCGGTGTTGGGTGTAAGCTCCCAAAATTGAGTTTAGGATAACCGAGCTTAGATTTAGGGCTTTTAGGGAAATTTATCCAATTGAACTCAAACTTTACGACTAGAATAAAAAAGTTAGTCGAGATATTACAGTGAAGTTAGATTTTAGTAATAATAACCCAAAATCCCAATTTTGCTATTAGAAGTTGAAATATTTAACATATCACTAAAATGTTCGGAACTCCTAAAATTGAACTTAGATTGCAATGAGAATTTAGAGATAAATTAATTGAGCTATAAAATGAGATAATATAGTATAATTTACTATATAAAAATACACGTAATTTTATGAGTGTACCCGATATAAATAATAATTATACTTGTAAATTAACCCTAAATTATGTAATTATATATTTATTGTGTAGAATTCATGAAATTAACTTTAGAAAATATCCTAAAAATAAAAGATATGCTAGAAACTTAATCATATGAGTAAAGTTATATATTTCACATGTTATTTACGTAGGGTATATACTTATATACTAATTAAATAATTAAATCCTAACATATACTATTTATATTTAAGTAAATAATTAACAATACTTATCCTAAATGCATTGGAGCTTGCTGGAAATTTACGTAGCTGGCTGGAAATTTACGTAGCTGCTGTAGAAGAAGTGAATTGTTGAATCAAAAGTGCAAGGAGGAAAAGAATGACACCTCATGCTTTGTTAGAGGAGAAAACAAAAGAAAAAAAAATAAAGAAAAATTCATAGGCAGTGAAAGAATTCTATAAAAACTATCCTATCAGCAGATTGGCAACATTTAGCAGTTAGGAACCAAGAATAGAGAAAAAGAAAAATTAAAAAAAATCGTAGAAAATAAAAACAAATTTAGAAAAAAAAAAAACAGGAAAAATTAGTGAAAGTATAAAACCCTAACCTAGAGTGGTTCTGCTGTGAAATCCAGTCAACCCCACATGGTCCACCCACCGCGCAAGCCATCCGATAACCGCTTAACTGCCGCCGGCCACCGGAGAACCCAAGAACACCAAGGTCAATTTCCTGCTCTGTTTTTCAATAATTTCTAAAAATTAGTAAATCCACCCAAAAAATTATGAAAAAAATTGCACTTAGGTTATTTTAAACATGCTTTCATGTGATATTTTTATTTTTGAAAAATTTGTAATATTTAATATACTTTATTAAGAAATCTATAATTCACCTGAATTTATATTTATGAAATAAATGTACTATATGATGTTGTTTCTAGCTGAAAATTTTTGTGTAAGATGTGTATGATATATAGGTAATTGCTATGTAGCCCAAATTTTTATTTGAATAATTTTAATATTTATTGCATTTTTAGGCCTGAAATTAGCTCGAAAATAGGATGAAATTATGAATTTAATAGGAAATTATGAAATTAATTGATGAAATGGACATGTACTGATCTATAATAGATAGTAACAGTATTGAGTCAGATTGAAATTAATTTGGTGCTAAAAGAATTATAATTGGATAATTTATCATAATTTAGGGGTAAAATCGTTAATATGAAAATATAAGCAATAGGTCGAAAACTTGAAACCAAGTGATAATTGAATTTCCTATATTTTTAGAAACCTATAGAAATTTTTGGAGAATTATTTGGTAATCCGAACTATTTATTACGAATTTATTAAGTAAAATAGCTTAAATTACAAGTCGGGGTGTATTTGTAATATTAATAGGCTAAAATGAATTAAATAGTTAAATAAAAACTATATAAAGGATTACTGATCAGATTGGATTAACGGAGATTTTTATTTTATTTATTAATATTTTCTGATCGGGATACACTTTAGGTGTATTAGAATTGAATAATACTTATATTGTTACAATATAAGGACAAATTAGATAAAATATAATTTAATAATGTAAATTACATATAATACGATCATTTTTATATAATTATGTATAATTGTATTAAAAACTCAAACTACCCGTTAAAAGCTATCTCTAGAAACAGGATTCGTAAAACGTGTCGTTAGGTCTATACAAACCCAATGACATTAATTTTGTTGAAATTAGATAACCTTAAGTAATTTAGCTTAAGACTATATCATATTCAAGAATATACATATTTCGGTAGCCTTACCGGAATTAAAACGTGAATTAATAAATAAAAAGTACGTTTCGATACGATCGAAACGATATTTAATACGTAATAGTATATATGATGTACAGTATCAATAATTAATAATTTAATTCGATATATAGTGATAACATGATGGTATATTATGGAAATAATATATATATATATATATATATATATAACCATTTTAGATAAAACCCTAATGTTTTCGTAATTATTACGAAAACTGAATTTGGGCCTTTTGTGTAATTAGGACCTTCTAATACAAAGACGGTTGACAATTCAAGTCAACAATAGCGAACGTCTAAACAAGTAAGTTGGGGTTGTGGCTTCACCGCTGTTTGGGTGCTATTTAAAGTATCCGGAGACCCAAGAGTACTTCTGGTTCTGTTTGTAGTTATATAATTATGCACATTCTATGTGTGTAAATGATACTCAGTTGTGACAGGAGTTCAACTCCTTGGTATGCTGTTCTACATATTTGCATGGATTCTATATTGTATGAACTTGTTGGTTACCCTTGATTAACACTAACGGTTATTCGACTAAAATGTAATTGGACATGCATAATCACCCGTTAGGGAAAAACGATTAAGAGTGTTAAGCCAAATACCGACTTCCTTCGATGAGGATAGCTGAAATGGTCCTTTCCCCATCCTTAGTCGAACTAAGTGACAGGTGAGGGGGTCGCGGCAAGGTTGGGGGCCGTGGTTCGAAGGCGGTCATGGGAGGAGGGTGTTCTTTATTGCACAAGCCTAGGTTTGATCTAACTTAAGTCGTGATGAAACTCTTCAATCCGGGTTGGAGCAGATGCAATTTCTCTAACCTCACAGTGGACCGGTTAACACTGTGTGATGTTTCATTTGAGTGATTGCATTGCATTTCATCATAATTATTAACCTTATTTGTGATTGTATAATACTCTTCTGACTCCGCCCCACTTACTGAGCTAGTTGTGCTCACATCTCTACAGACTCTTTTGTAGGTATTGAGTGAAGGCAAGATGTTCAGGTACCACCGTTCTCAGGTTGGAGTGCTGCTGTGTGGAAAAGTGAGGATTGAGGAATTAACTGAACCTGAGTTCTTGACTTTATCTTTAAGTTTTGAGGAAAACTTATTGGGAATTCCCTAGGAGCCCACTAGTTTTCTAACTTATTGTATATAGACCACAAAACTCATCGTTTTTAATAAACTCTGATTGTAAACTTTACCTTTGGACGTGAAACGTTTGTTTAAATACTGTTGTGATACTAAACAGTAGGTTGTATAGAATAAGTAACTTGTAAAAGCTTTACCACATGTTTGGTTATTAACATGTATTAGAACAAACGTTTCAAGCTGGTTGAGTTGTGCGCCTTGTGTGAACTGCGTCTACGATAGAAGCTGTGAGGTCAGCTTCTATCTTAGATTAGTTTACACGACGGGACTGTTATGACTCTTCTTGTTCGGGGCATGACATTGGGGCCTTGAGTGGTGAACCTATGCTTATAATTTTGATGAGGGCTGTAGTGGCATTCTTGTTTAAGTTTTGTGATCATAATCATGAGTATTTGATAAGTGTAATTTTACACTCATCCATTATGTTATTTTCCTAAATATTTTGAGTCATTTTGATGAATTTGCAATTGATTTGAGTAATTTCTTGATTTCAGGACTTAAATGAAGTAATAGGGCAAAAAGATAAGAATTTAGGTGATTTTTAAAGGAATTTGCACTCATTTTAAATAATGAATTAAGGATAGCAAGTGTTAAAGAGAATTCATCCATGGATTAAGCGAAGAGGAAGACTACTGTTGATCTTCATAGCTATGTTCCTTAGTCGTGAAGCTTACGTTCTCAATTTCCAATAGAAACTTGCAGAATTTTTAGCCAAGTATAAGACCATGGTTTAACTCTATGACCATGTTCTGTACTAATGATCCCTTCATCATCAATTTTAAGATAATTTTTGGAAGTATTATTGCAAGGATAAGTCCCTACCTAGATTCCATGGTCGTGTAAATACCTGTAGACTTGCCACGATTTAAAAACACTTGCCATTTGAAGATTATTTTATCCAAACAATATAAATAGATGCTAGAAACATATACATAAAGGAGGGGGAAGGTGTTATAGGTAAGAGTAGGAGTCTTTTGTTAGGGTTTTTGTCATTTTTATCATGAAAGTCTTCATCTTTGTCATGTCTGTAGAGTAAATCATCAATATCTAGACCTATAACCTTGACGTAACACGTAGCATACTTATTCTTATTTTAATGACATTCTCCCATTTTGATTAATTTAATTACGTGTTTTGCATGGATTAAGTCGTCATTTCTAGGTTTTTGACTTAATTATTAGATTTTATGTATTGAAGTTGCGAGGTCAATACAAAAATAGATTTAATGTAATTGAAGAGATTCGCTATTAGCTTATAGATTAGTTATAGACTTCTTCTAGAATTAATTTTATATCTTTGTTGTTTTTTACAGCATTCTTGTTCTTAATGTTGTTCTAAAGAGTTCTATTCTAGAAGTGATTTGAGTATAATGTAATTAGGATTAGAATTTAATAGAGAAGTGATTCCTATTAAATTAGCGATTGAATTCCTTCGGTTAATACATTAGAAACCCTAGGCTACTACATGTTAATCTCTTGGTGATTAATGTCTAAATATCACTTTTCATGGTTAATTTAATTTTTGTTAATTAATTGCATTCATCATTGTTAGTTATTAATTAGTTCTTATTTTGCAATTTCCATTCAATTTATCATCACTATTGCTATTAATTTTAATTAAAGTAATTTTATACAAGTGAGTAAGTATTCAGTCCTCGTAGGATCGACAGTTCTAGACTTTAAAAGTCTTCTATACTATTACTTGATATGTGTATTTGCTTAAGCAGTGCGGTATACTCCCCATCATATTCCCTTGTTTCATATGAAATTAAATATGTGAATTAATGAATCGTTCGTTGTATTATATGTTGCATATTAATGTGTGTGACTAGTGTAATTGTGTGACATGTGCTAATGTTTGTGGTACTCACATATTTGGTGTTAGTGCTCATTTCTGTATTTATTTTTTTAGATGCAAAGATTTTAGAGGAACTTGTTATCTATGAGGATCTTAGTGATGCTTACTATTATTATTATTATGAGAAATATCATTAGCAATAGTGAAACTTATGAAGTTAATTTCTAGCGAAAGATGTTTACTTTTCTTTAGACTTAATAATAGTTGATGTTCTTATGTAAGTAAAGATTTCATGGAGAAGTTTTACAATTGAACTCACTTGTGGGATTTATGTTTATTAATATTGAAGGATATTTTGAGTTTAATTAGTGGAATTTTATGAGACTATTGGGACATTTTGGAGTTTTTAAATTATTTAGTCCTTGACGTGTCAATAGATGGTTAAGGACATGTGGTAAGTTGTAATGTCTTAAGCTTAGGGCATTACAACTTATCTATCTATCCAAAACAATGGTAGTTGCTGTGGCTTAAAAGATTAGAATATGCTATCACTGAAGTCATTCTAAACTTGTTGAAAACAATCTTATCAAAGGTTTACCAAAAATCAATTTTTAGAAAGATAGGATATGCTAAGCATGTCAACAAGGAAAGCAAACTAAAAGTTTTTTCAAATCAAAAGATGCTATCTCAATTTCTATGCCATTACAACTATTACATATGGATTTGTTTAGTCCTATACATACCATGAGTTTAGGTAGGAAAAAAAATATACTTTGGTTATTGTTGATGATTTCTCTAGAAATACATGAACTTTCTTTCTCATAAGTAAGGAGAAAACAAATCACGTGTTCTTAAAATATTGTAAGAAGGTCTAAAATTAGAAAAGGCCTTATAATTGCTTATTGTAGAAGTGATCATAGGGAATTTGAAAATGTTGAAATAAATGATTTTCATAGTCAAAATGACGCAAAACATGCCTTTTTGACGCCTAGAACTCCATAATAAAATGAAATCACCAAAAGGAAAAATAGGACCTTAATTGAAATGATGAGGATAATGCTTTGTAAAAATAATTTGGCAAAATATTTTTTTGGGTAGAAGTTGTTGACATTGCATGTTAACCGTGTTTTTATAAGACTAATTTTGAAGAAAATCCCTTATGAACTATTGAAAGGCAAAAGGCCTAACATTTCACACTTCCATCCTTTAAGTACTAAATGTTTTTTGCTTAACAAGGCAAGGAGAAACTTGATAAGTTTGATTCTAAATTTGATGAAGCTATTTTCCTTGGTTACTCTTTGACTAGTAAAGCATATAGGGTATTTAACAAAAAAAAAAAAAAAAAAAAACTTTAATTGTTGAAAAATCTATACATGTTATGTTTGATGATTCTTTGCCTATCATGCATGAATAAACCTATAATGAAATAAATGATAATAAGTGCTCATTTGGAAAGGTTTGACATGAAAAAGATCAAAACAAAGCTCTTGGTAAAGATATTCCTAAGGAAAATGCTAATATGAATTAATCTAATTTGGTCCTTCCTAGAGAATGGCGATTTATTAAAGATCACTCTAAGTAGTTAATCATTAGGGAATCTTTGAATATGGTGCTAACTAGATCATCCCTTAGAAATATGAGCAGCCTAGTATTACTATCTCAAGTTGATCTTAATAACATTAATGAAGCTCTAAAAGATGAATTTTGGATATAAGTAATGTAAGAGGAGCTCAATCAATTCATTACGAATGAGGTATGGGATCTAATGTTTAGGCCTAGTTATGGTCTCAATTACTTAAAAAACCTAATTAAATGTTGTTGATAGTTAATTTTAGGGATTTAGAATTTTCTTGATGAATTGCAAATAGGCTTGCAAAAAGGAAAGTAAAGTTAGGCTATTGGAGGGTGCTAAGATGATTCCAGCATAGCAACTTCGATGCCTAAGTAAGTACTTGCATAGAAAGAGGTGTAGGCAAAGAAAAAATAGGGAGTACTATGAAGGTTCAGAAGAAGCTTACTGTTGGTTGATGAGCTTTACTTATAAGCAATGGCTAATAACTTTCCTAGTAACTGCAATTTATACATTTTTCACATGGGAAATTCTACTATGGACCACTCCCTTATTCTTAGGAATGTGGGGGGTAGTAGGTAGTTATTTACATAATAACCTCCTAACTACTCACACTTGTGCTAGAATTTGAATATTGTGTGGTTAAGTGACGTTTGGTCGGATTAATGGAGAGAAGCTATCCTCAACTCCTTAACCACTTACGTGGTCTACTTAAATCTCTTTCAACCTATCTTCATATAACCTATTCCAATCCATGCTCTCTTTTCTTTTAGGTCACAAGGACTTTACTTGTATAAGGATGGACAAGTAAAGGAGGTCTGGACTTAGTTTAGTAAGGTTAGAAGTGAAAATTTTAGGCTACCTTAGGACCAAATGGGCTTAGGAAAATTTTGGTCAACATTTGCTTCCTACTCTCTTTGTTAGCAACAATAAGGAGAATAACTTGTTGGTTAAGGGTTCAAATAGTTTAAATTTATTTCATTAGAACCAATTGTACCCTTGTTCGTTTTGGACCTTGCTTAGCTATTAAGCTCATGGTATCATGTTCCCAAGCTTAACTATGTTGACATGATAACTATGATGCATGTAGTGTATAGCAAGTATTGATCTTAGCATTCATCTTTTGAATGGTACATCATTGTGTAGCTGTACCATGTTCATGTTTAAAATAAAAATCTTGATACATACGGCCATAAAACCCTTGATTTTTCTCGCTCCTCGACTTCACCAATTATTCAAAATCAGTTACTACCTCCAAAATCCTTCCTTCTCTTCTACACTTATCTCCGTTCTTAAGGATTATCTCTCTCTACCTTCTTCTTATCTTCATTGTTCTTGTTTCTAAAGGTAAACATGTTTAATACAATATCCATTGACACAAATTTTGATAATGTAATAGATAACCAAAACCAGGTTTTCACCACACCTCCCATTTATGGAGTGGTTGGTACATTTCCTACATAGCAAGTACTTGATATGGCTGTTGGCATTCGATATTGGAAATTTAGAATCTAACTAGACGAACTACAAGTAAGCTTGTAAAAAGAAAGTAAAGCTAAGCTATAGGGGTAGCTAGGATAGCTTTGATGTAGCTACTCTAATGCTTAAGTAAGTATTTGACAAAAATAAATGTTGATAAAGACGAAGTAGGAAAACACTAAGAAGGACTGAAAGAAGGCTTACTGTTGGTTACTAAGCTCTATTTATAGACGGTGGCAAATAACTATTCTTGTAACCTATGTTAAAATCTTGTCTTGGACTAGAAGAAGGCTTATTATAGTTGGCGTATGGTAAAATTCTTGCAAATAACTATTCTTGGGGGGGTGGGGGAGGGGTTTCGTGGGTAGGGATAATTCATGTAGTAACCTCCCAATTGCTCATGCCTATGTTAAAATTTGAATATTGTGTAGTCAAGTGAATTAAGGTCAGATTAGTGAGGTGAAGCTATCTCTAACTCCATGACCACTTTCTTGAACTTTCATTATACAAATGGCTCTATTCCGTGCTTTCTTATCTTCCAGACCATAGGGGCTCTACTTGTGTTAAGACAAATAGGTAAAAGAGGCTGAGACTTAGGCTTTTAAGGTTAGGTAGGCAGCGCTTTAGGTCACTTGGGGGCCTATTTGGCTTAGGGCCAAAATCCCTATCAACATTTGTCCCTTGACTCTCCTTAGTGGTGTAACCTATTAGGTTATGATTGTCAAGACCCTAAAAGGGGCCTAGTAGGATTATCTAAAATTTTCATAACATGTGTATAGCCATGATATGAAAACCATCTTGCAAGTCAAAGATTGCAAGACTCTAAATAATGAATCACTAAGATTACTGATTTTCAAGTAATTAATTTATTGTAACATAACATAACATAACATATAAATATAAATAACTATAGATATCCGATATCCCACAGTTCCTCAGAATCGTAGAGAATCGGTATCCCCTACCAAATAATAAGACAAGATATACTAACATTAGAAAATTGTAAGAAAAATTATATTATATTAAATTCTAACATATAAATATTTTCTATAAAGGATGTTTATGTATCACCTATAAAGATCTCAACTAATTCTAACACTAATATACATATCTTCATCTCACATTCAGCACTCGAGATTTATCCCAATCCCATCGTAAGTAAACCTGCAAGAGAAATTAAGGGGGAATGAGTGTATAATAGCTTAGTGAGTTTGTCCCTCACCACTATCGTTCAAGCAAGTCATCACACATTATTATCACACATGCAAGTAAGCTATCTACATACAAAATAAATGCAGGTATGATGAATGCAAGCAACACATCCATAGGAGTTCGGAACTATGAACGGTGTAGAATTACGGCATCTACACTTCAATTATCCCCTGTACTTACTCGCACAGGGCACTTCAACTTATCTACATGAGGTTGTTTAGGGGCAGCACCCCTCTAGGCAATACTCGACTATTACCCTAGTCGAGAAAAGAGTTCCAATCTAAATAGGTAGATCTTAAACTAAGACTATCCACCATCCAAGGCCCCGCGGATACAAACATGAAAGTTCCATCACAACCAAAATTATCTGAGGCCTTATAGGCACAATAAAACAAGTCCTCTTGCTATCAATTGGAGATCTCATGCTAGCTTTGCCTTAACGATAAAATATCATTTCTGGCACTATGACCTTTATCAAAATTGTACAAAATACATTTAAAATTAGGAAAGCTTTTTTTTTTTTCCAAAACAACCCTTTTTACCATTTTGTAAAGCTAGCACTCTAGAATCGGTTATTTGGGTCAGATATTTATATTTATCAATTTAAAAAGGTGATCACATAGATGATAGCAAACAACCAAAGTAGTCATTCAGACATACAAGTAATAGCAAGCAGCAAAACCTCATACAAGTAACATGCACAAGCAAGTAGCAGGTCATTAGAACTCCCTTACCTAGATTATTACTCATTCTCCAAGCCTTTAGGGTTTCTAGAGCTCGATATTGAATGCTTAAAAAAAAAAAAGATAGTAAAACTTATAAATATTCTGAGAAGTTAGACTCTTTAGTTAACTAAAAGTCTATTGTAGTTTATCTAGTTCCTCCAATATAACCCAAGTATAATGTATACAGGTTTCCCATACTTAATGGGATTAATAGTAATTATTTTCTTATATTTGTGAGTTTTGAGACTTCCTTTATGTATTTAGTAACTTTTCATTTTAATTTCAATATTTGCGAACTTATAGTTGTTTTTCATCGTTTTCGAACGTACATTCATACGGTGATGTTTGTTTTAGATGTTAAGACCCGTGTTTTACGATATGGGCTAAACTTATTAAAATTTTAACTTATTGAAGTTTAATTGTTCTTATTGCTTATGTTTATATCCTATTTTAGTACTTAATGATTTAATTAGCTATTAGATTCTTACACCTAGAAAAATTTTACATTAGTATTTCTAATTTATGTACTTAATTAAGTTTAATTCAATTTAGAAAGTGTATTAAGGTTTAAAGGATCTTCAACTCCTAAGTACATGTATACATATATATGTTATATTCTTATGTAATCTTATAATTTATTAATTTACAAGCTTATGCTTATGTCATTGCTTATGTCATCATTTGCTTATGTCATGGCTTATATAATCATTTGATGATGTCATGGCTTATGTAATTATTCATTACATATAAATATATATATATATCCTTATGTACTCATACATACACTTTATACATATGTTATATACATACCTATACTTCTAACATACTAATATGTATACTTGTATACTTATACGTATACTAATACACATACGGTGACATACGTATTTTTGTACGTATTTTCGTATGCTTAAAATTCCTCTTAAGAAAGCTTCTCTAATTTCATTCTTTTTGTGTTTTAAGGGTGTATTTAGCATGGTATAGGTATGTATAGTTAGTATATGTCTTAGTTTAGGTCATGCACATAATGAATACTTATGTACACATACTTAAAGACATATACACATGCATCTTCTTCTACTTTATAAAGATTCCTACTTTTCTATACATGTATATGAAGCTTCCACTTTTAACAACATATATACACATATCATACCAACTTTCTATACTAACTTAGCTTACACAACTAACTACTACATAAAATAGATAATCAAATGATAACATACCTATTTCTCCTTGATTTATGTTAGTAGAAAGTGTGAAAGTAAAATAAGAAAATGTTTGGAATTATGGAGGCAAGAGGAGTCATGGTTGGGAAGAAGAAGAAAGAGACTTGATTTTGTTTTGTTTTGTTTTGTATGTTGAAAATGAAAACAAGTGGGGTCTCGAAGGAAAAAGGAGTGGACGGAAAAAATGGAAAAGGAAAGGGAAGAAAAAGCTAAAAGAAAATAAAAGAAAAGAAATCATTAGAAGGAAGAGATATTTCTAAAGTGAAAGTAACATTTTGTTGACTTTTTTACATGTTAACTTTAGTCAACATGTGCTGACTTAGTTAACCTTTTGACTTTGGTCAACATGTGTTGACTTGGTCAACTTTCTAAAAGTATATGCCATTTAGTATATGCCATTTAGTATATATAAATTAGTAATTAAGGAAAATTAAGAGAAAAATTGAGGAAATGAGACATTTGGTGAATTGATTAGTAAAAATAGATGATGAGATCTTACTTTAGGTATTTATATCCTATATACATCATTTGGTAGGCTACTTAGTATAATTAGTATGAAAAGTATCAATTAGGGTATTAAGGTTTACTACATGTAACCTAAGCATTAACTAAACCCTTAACTCTATATAATACTATCCTAATTATATACTTAGAAGATAAATGTGATCTATGATACAATATCTTAGTTTCTAAGGGATTACTTTAGTATAATATGTATTTATGAATGATTGAAAGTTACTCTTAATCTTTTACCAATGATTTAGTATAATACTAAGGTTATATTATCAATTAGGGTTTTAGGGTAAATTATGGTGAATTAGTGCTTTTATATCTTTAAAGTAATAGTTTTAGGGTTTTATCACTTTTGAGCGTAATCTTTAATGTTTTTATACATTTAAGATTTAATCTATTCATATGTGATTAAGTTTTCAATTGTTATCTTAGGGTATTGATGAGGTTCAAGGTCAAATTTTGCAGTTACATATACATGAGGTTTTAGGGTTTTTGTATGCGATTAGAGGTTAAATTGATAATTTAAGGTTTTTCATATTCACTTTAGGTTTTGAATTGAGATTTTAATTGATTTTAAACCTCACTGGCTCTATTGACTTCAGGAAATTATCTACAGTTTAGGGATTTGATTCTATACTTAAAAGGCTAGATTTATGGGGTTTACAATGATATTCATGATGTCGTGATCCCCGACCTTTATTATGTAACCTTTTCTTCCTCCACTTAAGCTTATTTCCTTTTCATTCCCCAAGCTTTGTTGATATTACTATGAGATTGAGTTAATAAGTGATAATCTTTGATCTCAATCTCTATACATAGCTAAAGGGTCATACTTGCCTGTGCTTGATCTGTATTCCATACATCAATATTTGCGCTTACATGACAGTTATGACATGCGTAGTGCATAGTGGATATTAATCTCAATTGTTCATTATTGAAATGATACATTATCATAAGATTTCAACATGCTTATGTTTAAAATATAGATCCTAATAATGTAGCCATATAAACTGTAATACCCCAAGTTTTCCAACTAATGCGATAACCCCAAGATTCGAGCTACTAAATTTGGGGCGTTAGGTAACGTTATCCATTTAAGTTTAAACTTTACAGTAGAACTAGAAAAGTTAGATAAAGTATTCTAATAAATTCAATTTCTCAAAATAAACTATATAAAATGATTAATTTAAGAAAAATGTCAATTTATCAATGAAGCCATTAATTATCAAAAATGTGAAATTTGAACTCTTAGATATAGCAAGATATTAAAGATAAGTTATTTAATTTATAAAAATAATAAATGAAGTGAATTTATATAATATACATGTATATCCATGTGATATCCATTATATGTATTAAATATATACATATAATAATAATAAATTATCAAAAATGGTAATATTACTAGGAAATAGTAGAAAAAATTCTAGATAATAATTTGGTAAGCCATCAATTGATGTGGCAACTTGAGAATCACTTCGAGTGATGAGTTAACACCTATTTAATAAGGAATTGATACATGAGACCTAGTAGACACTTAGGAAAATAGGGAAATTATATGTGTCAATCTACTTTTTGACATGCCAAAATTCTAAATCCTATAAATAGTTACCTAAACCTCATTTGCAATATTGTAGAAACCTAGAAACATAAGATCATAATTTTAGAAGATTAGGAAAAATTAGAAAAAAATAAAAAAAAAAGAAAATAGTGGAAAAATAAGGTGAATTACGATTCTTAAGTGTATAACACACTTATAAAATGTATTAAATTTTAGTAACAAGAATGTTTGAAAATCTCCATGTTTACCATTTATTATATTTATTTTGAATAAAACTAGTAGTTTTGACCATTTGTTGAAATAATTGGTTTTTGATGAAATTAATGAATAAGCCCTACGTGTTTTCAATTCTGGAGGTTTATAAAGATATTTGGAACACTTAATTTTTATCTCACACATAAATTTATTTATTTTCCATAATTTCGAGTTAAAACTGCTATTTTGGTAAAAATTGATAATAGCTAGTTTAGTATAATTGATGCTCAATAATTAAACTACATATTTTTGTGAGTCTATGAGATCTTTTTTGGAATTAATTAGGCTCATATACTATTTATTACGTATATTCCTAATATAAGCTTATATATTGACTTAATATGTAAAATAGTAAACAATACTATTATGATATTTGATAAGATAATGTAAGACTTGTATTTTAGGTATAAAATAAGATGTTTAAGTTTGAAAAGTACAATTTTAGGGTTTTAGTTTAAAATTAAAGCTTATTTAGGTTAATTACGAAGTTAAGGTAATGTACGATTGAGTCAATAGTGAGAAAGGGTATTTTCAGACTTGTAACCATATCGATTAATCTTGTTTCTTAAGATAAATTAATAGTACTTGAAATGAAGAGCGTAGAGATATAAAGTTTACTAAAATCGGATAAGGAATGACTAAGATATGGCCAAATGAAGTTTAAACACGCGGTAATGAAAGCTTATAAGAGTTTAGGTTCAACTTGTAGTTGATTTGAAGATTGTGTTTATATTTTCTTAAGTATGATAAGTAAAGACGGACCGCTTAGTGAAGTTTAGGATTTTGCACTACTATTAAGGCTAGATAAGTAGATTTAACTTATGCTTAGAGTAGATATATTACTACTCATAACACTGTGTGCTGTTTGATGTTGTGTTGATTGGATATGGCTATATCTTGGATGAACTAATATGCTAGTATAATGGATGTTGATGTGGTTATTTTAAATGACAGTAACTATATTTTGGTTAGACTATTATGTTGGGTATTGATGTGGTACTTGTGAATGATTGTACTAACTTGGAAAGTTGAGTGATTACTAACCCAATCTTTTAGGTATTCACCTGCAGACACCTAATTTTTGTCCCTCTTTTTATTTTTCAGATTAGGTTATAGGGTATTAAATTAGAAAAAATACAAAAAAATAGAAAATTAAAGAAAAATCAAAAAATGAAGAAATTTAGAAAAAATAAGAATTTTAGAAAAGTATAAAAAGATAGAAAAATATGAAAACCTAAAAAATATGAAGTTTAGGAAAAAAATACAAAAAATTTCAAAAAAATAAGAAAATGGATAAAAAAAAAATTGAGAAATTTAGAAAATGGGAAAATTTGGAAAAAAGTTATAAAATTGAAAAATTACAAAAAATTAGAATAATTGAAAAAATAAAAGATTCTAGAAAATAACTTTTTATTAATGTAAATTTTTATTTTTAATTTAGTTTAGAAGTTGAGCCATTGAACCTAGCGTAGATTTAAATCTAGCCCAGATTAATCGAGTCTATATGTACAATTTGATTGTACATATGAATAAGGTACAAGCCAACGGCCTAATGGTTAAACATATGGAATAGGCATGGGGTTTTTGTGTGAGGTCTTAGGTTCGAATCTTGACAAAGGTAGAGAGGCCTTTTTTCTTTTTATTTTTTTGTTAACTTACATACTGCTACGTATCGGGATCTGATTGCACCACGTGTCCTAACACGTAGCAGCGTTAAGTTAGGGGGTCTTGCTAACGTGGTGCTACGTGGCATCTACGTAGAGTGCCACGTGTCACGTGATGATATGTAGTAGGTCGGGAGTAGTTGGCACAGTTGACGTGGCGCTGATGTGGCGCCACGTCAGTACTTTTCCTTTTTTCTATCCTCTTTTCCCTCATTTTCCCCTCGATTTTCCTCCTTTTTCCTTCTTAAGAATAGCCCATTCCCTCCACTTTAGCTTTAATTTCTACACAAATTCCACATATAGACACATAGTTTCTTGCATCAATCTCCCATTAGACATGACATGCTTTGAATTGGTGTTAAAAACAAATCAAAGGTTCAGTCAAAAGCACAGTCAAATCGGCTTTCAAAAATTGGAAAAAACCGAATTTTTGTACATTTGCATTCAAATCCAATTTTGAGTTTCCTTAGTTTCTGGGTGAAATTCATATATAAATGGGGGTTTAGGGACCATCAACAGGGAGACACAACCACCTACAAGCTTCAAAATCAACTCTTAAGCTCTCCCTCTCTCTCACAATTCTCTTTCTCTCTCTAGCTTATACACTCTCTCTCTTTAAATCTCTCTTTTTTGAGCCTTTCACCATAACCCAACACTACGGCCATGACCTCCAATCCATTTGCTCGCTAACCCGACTACCTTTGTCCTCTACCGTACCCCTTAGTTGCTCAACCAAACAATTACCCCCAAAACCTAACGGTCAAAGCTCACTCTCCTCAAACCACCACCTTTAACCACTCTCGACCTAAACTAAACCTACAATCGAACTCCTTACATTCTAAAACCCTTACCCCAATCAACCAACTACGCTTAACAACTCCTTCCAATGTTGCCCAAGCTCCATCACCGACCGCCACCTTTGACAACACTTTAAACCACCTCCAAACTCCACGACACTTGGCTAGACCAAGCTAAATTGTGCCTTGCTGCTGTTGTTGAAGAGGAACCCAAGATCTGACTTGACTTGGAGATTTGACCTGCGACCTGATTCGCGATCCAATCTAGCGCCCAAACCGACCTATGCGTCTAAGAGCCCTTCCTAGTTCAATTCATTTTTGGATTGTTTTTATTTTATTTTATTTTATTTGTTTAGTTTACTTGTTTCTAATGTAAATGTAAAAAGAAAGAGAAGAAAAACAAAAATAGAAAAAAAAGGAAGTAGTCTATTTATTTATTTATTTTTTATTTTAATAGAAACAGATAGAATAAGTATAAAATAAATAAATAGGTTAGTGAACAAAAATCGTTTTGACACTTAGAAAAATTGAGTTTTCTAAAAATAAATGAAAATAAATGGACCTTTTTCCAAATTAGGACTATTTTAGAGTTTCTGAAAATAAAACTTTGATTAGGGCCCCTTAGGAAATTTTCTTAAATAAATCAAAATGGATAAAAACGTAAACCTGGTTGTTTTAAAAACTAAAATTAACCTAACCCACTAAAATTTTTATAAAAGAACTACGTACGTTTGATCCCAAATAGTAGGTACATTGGCACCTATGGGGCGGCGATAAAAATAAAAAAACCTAATTTTCCTTTTTTTGTTTAGATTATTTCATTTATCTAATTAGAATTACCAATAATCAAATTTTGTCTTTCAAAATTAAAGGTGATTTTTTAAGTTTAATTTTAATTTTGGAAAGTCAATGGTACCCGTAAGGGTTTAAAATTCCTAACCTCCAAATCCATGATTTTTGGTTTTAAAAACCGTTTTACAAATCGATTTTAAAAACCGTTTCTTGTTAGACTAGTGGCTAAGCTATAACCAATCTACCCAATTGGTTATAACTTAACTGTTTTTCCTTACTCTGGTCGAGTAGTGATTCTAATACCTTTTCAAATTGAAAGAAATGGTTTTCTTTAAACCCTAGTTGAGGATCGGTATTAAATGGGTAGGGTTTAATGCTGGTTAGTTTAAAGAAGACTTAATTTTATAAAATAACACGAGAGGGTGAAAAAGCAGGCTCGATAACTTAGTGATTCCACTAGGGACGTTAAGAGGGTTAACCATTTGACTTTCCAAAATTAAAATTAATCCCTAAAAACCACCTTTATGTAATTAATTTACTTATTCATCCTTTGTTTGTACCATAGTTATACTAGCTCAATGTGACTAATGAAAGTGATTTTTAATAAGTGAGGTCATAAAGCTTAAGGACCTTTTCAAGACTTATCCTAATAGCATATACTTCCCTTTAAAGCTTGAGTTAATATATTACCCTTAAGAAATTGCAACCTTATTGATCATTCAAGATTTTTAATGCAATCAAGTTTTTGAAAATAATAGTAGGGATGCAACTCAAGGGAGTAATGTATTAACCCAAACAATCCCAAAACTTGCATATTTTCATGTGCTTTCTTTTCTACATTAATGATTGGTTGTTGTCCATGAAATATGTAGACCTAAGAATGGCGAGTAACCAACAAGAGAACAATCAAAGATTGCCAGTTGCCTTAGGAATCCATGAACAGCTGCTATAAGTTGAAGCTACCTATTGGAAGCAGAGGGCTAGGCGTACTGAGGCCTTTAATAAGGCCTTGTTAGCTTAAGTTGAAAAAAGCGAAAGAACTATGAATTGGGCTTTAGAAATGTTGAACAAGATTGAGGCCTAATTATAAGAGTTAGATTAGAAACTCTAGATGGAGTTGAAGGACTTTGAATAAATTTTAAGTTTCATTGTTAGGTTCCCTTTTGCTTTGTTTCATGTACTCTGATCTTTCCAAAATAATTTTTGTTTCTCTCCTTAGTCATCCTCTGTTCTTTCCTTCTTTGTAGACAATTCTGCAATAGAATTTTTCATTCTCCCTTACTCAAGGAAGTAAAAAAAAAAAACATAAAAAAAAATCCATCATTTTCATTTTGTTTCTATAAAATAAAGTTTTATCTTTCTCTTTTTAAAAAAAAAGAAGAAGAAAAGAAAAGTTGCTAACGAGTAAAGAATTCTTTCAACTAGGTTCACATGGCTGACAACCGACTTACCTCCCTAGAAAGAATGATGCATCAGATGGCCCGACAATGGTAAGTTTTGCTGCCTATAATCACTACTCCCTAAATATCCTAAGATATGAGCCTAGAAAGGAGACTCTCAAATCTAGAAGAAAAGGTAGTGACAATACAAAAGAGCATTATAAATCTAGAAACAGCAATAGGCCCCATGCTTAGAAGATTTCAACACCCAACGTTCAACACTGATTAAATGTCAGAAAGCTCAAGTGATGAAGGAGGCCCAAGCAGAAAGAAGTCGAGGAGAAGCGAGAAAGAACAAACCCAAGGGACTTAGAGGAGACAATTCACTTAACTAAAGATATTAATTACCCAGCTTTTCTATCATTTGATAGCCATAAGGGTTATAGCTTGTGAAGCCCCTAAGCCAAATTAAAAACCATGCAGCTTTGACCCAGAAGCAAGATGCGACTATCATATGGGTCAGAAGGGGCATGATTGATGCAAAAGTCATTTAGCCAGAGCTACAACAAGACATTCCTTCTTCAAGTCGTGAGGATAGTTTAGCTGAGTCACCTAAAGCTCCATTTCTTCTAAGCTTACTAATGCCTTCTGATAAACTCATAGGTTGTTTTAAGTGATTGGGTGCTTGTTAAGATAGGGGCAAAGAAAATTGTTTTCAATAAAGTTTGTAATAGCTGGAATAATACAGTTGCCTTTTCAATGAAATGATTGCACTATTATTTGAGCAAATAAATTCCTCCTCAATAAATCGGTAACTTACTTTTAAAAAGGTTTAGAATGAAAAGAGGCAAACTATTTTCTATACACTAACCTAAAACACTTTAAGAGGTTGAGTGATACAAAGGTGAGGATACTTTGGACTCATTACTTAAATGAGGTCCACTTTGAATGTGATATGCAGATTAAGATGAAATTAGGCATTCATTCCTCAAATCCTAAACACAATTGTCTCTTATTTACCTCGTTGGACCTACTTGAGGAATTTTTCAAATTTAAACCCTATCGAGGACTACCCCACATTGGGGCAATTTAGAGGTTAGGGCCATTGATAAGGAGAGAAGGATTAAAAATGGTTTGTACTTGCTTCAGTAATGTTAAATTCAAAGAAAATTTTGTTTCTGATAAGTTATATTTTTTTAAATAGGGAAGAGCCACATCCTTTTTAAACATCTTGAGCTTCTACTTACCTTACTTGAGCCCATACAATAGAAATCAATGAATTTAGGACCCTAAATCGCTTAAGAGGTAAAAAATTAGCTTAGGGCCAAAAGAAGAAGAAAGAACAATGAAAGAACAGTTGGGCAAAGTAATAACAAAATAGAAAAAGGAAAAGATGAGGAAAAAAGGTTAAGAAATTAGGCTTAAGTATAAGCCAAGAGCTAAGTGAAAGCCGTATCATATCCAAGTAGGGGTAGTCAAATCAAAAGTCAAAGCCTAAATAGCCCCAAAGATGCGAAGCCCTGAATTACAGTCGAAGCTCAAAAACCTAAAATCCCTACATCTACTTTGAAGCCTCTCTCACACTTGGCCTTTCGACCCACAATACCACCCTTACATAGGTAAAAGCTCTCCCGATCTTTAAAGACAATTTATCTGTAATAAAATTTGTTTTTTGAAATTGGGGCAAGTATATTTCTAATTGTTCCTAAGGTTCTTGAATTGTATGCTCGGGATTAATATTTATTTCAAAATATTTTCTTTGTTAGTTCCTTTTGAAACCCTTGGACTAAAAGCCTAAATTCATATTGATAAATTGAAAAAGACCTAATGGATTGATCAAGGCGTATCACATGAACAAGGCACTATAATTTTGGGACTGTAGTCAAGAGTGTAATATGGACCGAGAGTTTGCAAGGAAGTCTTCTTCGACTAAACTAATCACAAGTTACCTTTTAAGGATGTTTGAGATCATAAGGCCCCGCCAAATGGCTTGGCATCCAAGTGGGGGGGAACATAAGAGGCCTCATGTGATTATTAAGGAAGGCTTCTTTACCTGTTAACAAACTAAAAAAAGAGGCAATAATAAAAAGAAAAAAAAGAAAAAGAAAAAGAAAAAGAGAGAGAAGGTGTTTTAAGTCCATGTCGGCTTAAGTGGCCAAATTTTCAATTCATTCTAAAAAAAAAGGTTGAGAGTTAAGGCTTTTCTCATTCTTTTCAAAATAAAGGAATTTATACCTAACATCCTTTTCAACATAATTGGTTTTCACCAAAAGGGTCTTTTTGTAAATAGTTTCCTAAAAAATCAGGTAATGTTTTCAGACAAGTTTTTATCCTAACTAGCTCTCGAATGGGCTATCCCATCTTCCATCTATTCAACTCTCTTTAAGGTCTTTAGCAAACCCATAGAGTGCCTCTGTTCCTCAATTACCTTTAGTTGGCCATAGGGCCCTTCAGTTCATCAAGTTCTTTTAACAAGCCTATAAAGCACTTCTTTTTTGCAAAAATCTTGTAGTAAGCTCATAGGATGCTTGATTTCTTTAGACGAGCCCATTAAGCCTCTTTGTTCATGAAGTTTTTCTTAACAAGCCCATGAGGGATTTACTAAGCTTCTCTTAAGTGTGCTCATGGGGCCCCTCAGTTCACCAAGTTTTTTTAATAGGCCCATAGGGCACTTCTTTTTACAAAGATCTTATCGCGAGTTCATAGGATGCTTGATTTCTTTAGGCGTGTCCATTGGCCCCCTTTGTTTACGAAGTTTCTCTTAGTGAGTCCAAATGGTACTTCTCTTCTTTGACTCATTTGTCCAACCCATAAGACACTCACCTTCCAAGTGATTAGCCAGCCTCATCCAAGTGATTAGCTATTCTTTAAAGATGTGATCTTAACTCAAAGTAAGCCCACGAGGCATTTCTGTTTTGAGTAAGCCCATAAGGCACTTCTACTCTATTCACCAAATTTTTCTCAAGTAAGTCCATAGGGCACTTCCTTTCACCAAGTTTTCTTTTATCAAGCCCGTAAAGCACTTCTCTTCATTGGTTCCTTTTGACATAACACCATGTTTGGGGTTGTTAGTCCTTGAGAGATACTCCCACCTAGGTTAGTGAGCCTTATGAGGTACGACTAAGTTTTAGATCGATCCCAATTTAGGGTTGCTAGTCCCTAAGAGACACTCTCACCTAAGTTAGTGAGCCTTGCGAGGCACAACTAAGTTTTAGATCGATCTTAGTTTAGGGTTGCTAGTCCTTTAAAGACGCTCTCACCTAAGTTAGTGAGCCTTATGAGGCATGACTAGGTTTTAGATCGATCCTAGTTTAGGGTTGCTAATCTTTGAGAGACGTTCCCGCCTAGGTTAGTGAGCTTTGTGAGGTACGATCAGGTTTTAGATCGATCCCAGTTTAGGGTTGCTAGTCTGTAAGGGACGCTCTCGCTTAGGTTAGTGAGCTTTGCGAGACATGACTAGGTTTTAAATCGATCCCATTTTAGGGTTGCTAATCCCCGAGAGTTGCTTCCACCTAGGTTAGTAAGCCTTGTGAGGCACGATTAGGTTTTAGATCGTTCCCATTTTAGGGTTGCTAATCCCTGAGAGATACTTCCGCCTAGGTTAGTGAGCTTTGTGAGGCATGATCAGGTTTTAGATTGATCCCATTTTAGGGTTGCTAGTCCTTGAGAGATGCTTCCGCCTAAGTTATCCCAGTTTAGGGTTGCTAGTCCCTAAGAGATGCTCCCGCTTAGGTTAGTGAGTCTTGTGAGGCACGACTAGGTTTTAGATCGATCCCCGTTTAGAGTTGCTAGTCCCCAAAAGATGCTCTTACTTAAGTTAGTGAGCCTTGTGAGGCATGATTAGGTGTTAGATCGATTCTAGTTTAAGGTTGCTAGTTCTCAAGAGATACTCCTACCTAAGTTAGTGAGCCTAGTGAGGCATGATCTAGTTTTAGATCAATTCCAGCATAGGATGTTTGTCCCTTAAAGACACTCCAACTTAGGTTAGTGAGCGGAGAGAGGTACGACCAGGTTTCTTTTCTTCATCCAAAACAACTTTAGGATAATTATAATTATTTTAGAGTCTTCTTGAGGGCAAAAATAGTGTCTATTTTATCTTTGTGGCAAAATTTTGCTCAAACATTACCACAAATAGGGGTAGTTGTAGACACCTAATTTTTGCTCTCTTTTTATTTTTCAAATTAGGTTATAGGATCCTAAATTAGAAAAAATACAGAAAATTAAAGAAAACTCAAAAAATGAAGAAATTTATAAAAAATAGGAATTTTAGAAAAGTACCAAAAAAATAGAAAAATAAGAAAACCCAAAAAATATGAAGTTTAGGAAAAAATACAAAAAATGAGAAAAGCATAAAAAATTTGAAATTTAGATAAAAAACACAAAAATTGAGAAATTTAGAAAATGGGAAAATTTAGAAAAAAGTTATAAAATTGAAAAATTACAAAAAAATTAGAAAAATTGAAAAAATAAAAGATTCTAGAAAATAACTTTTTATCAAGGTAGATTTTTATTTTTAATTTGGTTCAAAAGTTAGGTTGTTAAACTTAGGCCTAGATTTAAACTTAGTCTAGGCTAATTGAGTCCATATGTGTAATTTGATTGCACATATGAACAAGGCATAGACTAACAGCCTAATGGTTAAGCATATGGACTGAGCATGGGGTTTTAGTATGAGGTCTTAAGTTTGAATCTTGACAAAGGCAGAGAGGCCTTTTTTCTTTCTATTTTTGGTTAACTAACATACTGCCACGTTTCGGGATCTGATTACGCTACGTGTCCTAACATGTGGTAGTGTTGGGTTAGGTGGTCTTGCTAATGTGGCACTACGTAGCATCTACATAGCATGCTATGTGTCATGTAATGACACATGGCAGGTCGGGAGTGGTTAGCATGGCTGATGTGGCGCTGATGTGACACAAATTCTATATACAGACACATAGTTTCTTGCATCAATCTCCCACTAGACATGGCATGCTTTGAATTGGTGTTAAAAACAAGTCTAGGTTCAGTCAAAAGCATAGTTAAATTGGCTTTCAAAAATCAGAAAAAAAAAAAACTGAATTTTCATGCATTTGCATTCAAATCCGATTTCGAGTTTCCTTAGTTTTTGGGTGAAATTCATGTGTAAATAGGGGCTTAGGGACCATCAATAGGAAGACATAACCACCTATGAACTTCAAAATCAACTCCTAAACTCTCCCTCTCTCTCACAATTCTCTTTCTCTCTCTAGCTCATACATTCTCTCTTCGAATCTTTCTTTTTCGAGCCCTCCACCATATCTTAACACCATGGCTGTAACCCCCAATCCATCAGCTCGCTAACCTGACTACCTTCTTCCTCCGCCGTACCCCCTAGCTGCTTAACCAAATAATTACCCCCAAAACCTAACCACTGAAGCTCACTCTCTTCGAACCACTACCCTTAGCTTAAATAAACCAACAATTGAACTCCCTACACTCTAAAACCCTTACCTTAATTAGCCAACTACGCCCAGCAACTCCTTCTAACGCCGCCCAAGCTCTATCACTGACCGCCACCTTTGACAAGCCCCTAAACCACCTCCAAACTCCATGACGCTCAGCTTACCCCCCCTATTCCCAATCAAAAATACACAAAAACCCCTTTTCTCCTTCGATTCAGTGGCCAGACCAAGCTAAATCGTGCCTGCTGCTGTTGAAGAGGAACTCAAGATCCGACTCGACTTAGAGATTTGACTTGCGACCTGATATGTGATCCAATCTAGTACTCGAACCGACCCGCGTGTCCAAGAGCCATTCCTGGTCTAATTCGTTTTTTGATTGTTTTTATTTATTTATTTTATTTGTTTATTTATTTACTTGTCTATAATGTAAATGTAAAAAAAAAAAAGAGAAAAAGAAAAAGAAAAAGAAAGAGAAGAAAAACAAAAAGAGAAAAAAGAAAAAGGAAGTAGTCTATTTATTTATTTATTTTATTTTAATAGTAATAGATAGAATAAGTATAAAATAAATAAGATAATATAATAAAAATGAAAATAAATAAATAGGTTATTGAACAAAAATCATTTTGACACTTAGAAAAATTGAGTTTTCTTAAAAATAAATGGACCTTTTTCCAAATTAGGACTATTTTAGAGTTTTTGAAAATAAAACACTACTTAGGGCCCTTTACAAATTTTTTTTAAACAAATCAAAATGGATAAAAACGTAAACCTAATTGTTTTAAAAACTAAAATTAACCCAACCCACTAGAATTTTTATAAAAGAACTACGTACGTTTGATCCCAAATAGCAGGTATGTTGGCACCTACGGGGTGCGATAAAAATAAAAAAACCTAATTTTTCTTTTTTTGTTTAGATTATTTCATTTATCTAATTAGAATAACTAATAATCAAATTTTGTCTTTCAAAATTAAAAGTGATTTTTTATGTTTAATTTTAATTTTGGAAAGTCCATGGTACTTGTAAGGGTTTAAAATTCCTAACCCCTAGATTTATGATCTCTGGTTTCAAAAACCGTTTTACAAAATTGGTTTTTCTCGTTAGACTAGTAGCTAAGTTATAACCAATCTACCTAATTGGTTATAACTTAATTGTTTTTCTCGACTCTGGTCGAGTGGCGACTTCAATACCTTTTCAAATTGAAAGAAACAGTTTTCGTTAAGCCCTAGTTGAGGATCGGTATTAAATGGGTAGGGTTTAAAGAAGACCTAATTTTATAAAAAAAATTGGAAGGGTGAAAACCAGGCTCGACATCACCTATGTGAACCCTAAGTAAGATATTAGATTTCTGCTAAGGGGAGTTTGAAAACTAGACTTAGATAATAGGTTGAATAAAACTTAAAGACTTGTTGTGATGAATGATATATTTGAGTTGTTAATGTATAGCATGGCATGAAAGGGACGTACATGTTAAAATTTTCAGAATGATGCCTCTAAGTGATCAAGAAAAATCATGGCTTTATGAGCTAAACTTTTGGAAGCATATAGATTCTCATTGCTCGAACATCTTAGTTATTTTGATGGTTTAATTTGGTAGACTATAGTATATGGTCTAATTTTGTAAAGCAAAGTTAGGGGTCCTTCTCCCAGGCAGCTCCTACTGCCTTAGGTTCTTAGACGTTGTATTTAGATATCCGACTACGTCAACTAACCAATGAAGATATTGGAAGGGCATAGGATATCGGTATCGATGTATGCTATGTATATGAGCATAGCATGCTGCATTGTTAGCAATAATTACCTAGTAGGCTAATCTATGTGTGGAGTAGAACCTACTAATTATGATTGAAATGTTTTAGTTGTGATATTGCCTATATTTTGTTGTTTGTTATTCACTTTCGCTTGGCTTTAGTAGTTAAGGAGATAAAATGTTTTATTCTCAAGTTAATAGCATTGTGAAGGACCTAACACTAGGGGGCATGTATATTGAGAGCGTAAGTCGGAGTCAATGACTTTTGGATGGAACCTGTACTAAGTCGGGAATCCTACTATTTTGAAGATGATAAAAAAAAAGATGGTTTATGTTTTGATGTAAATATTAGGCTAGACATTATTAGGTTGTACATATAAGTTGTAATAAAATGTCTAGCTGAACTTTGATGTAGCGATCTTATCATCATATAAATAAAGTTTTCTTTTGATGAATGAGTAGGTTGAGTTAGATTTTAATAGGTATTCCTGTGTGTTAATGCATTCAGTGCTAAGCTAAGATGTGATATAAACCCCAATTTTCTCTCTCCTCTATTCCTTATTGGTTATCTTCTTCAAAATTTCTCGTCTTTTCAACATTTGTTACTATCCTCGAAAATTTTATATTTCTTCCTTCTTCTTGACTTTACTGTTCTTGCTCTTGAAGATAAATATATCTAATATTGTGTTTAGCAACACAAACTTTGACAATGCAATGGATAATTGAAACCAAGTTTAGACCACCTCTTGTAGTAGTTGGTGTACCTTCTACATAGTAAGTGCTTAGTCCGATGAATACAGGGAGATGATTGCTTGTAGGATCTTTCCAGCTATATTGAATTGGGAAGAAAATGTGTGCTTAGGGCTTAGAGGATTTGAAAAATCCCATTCGATAACTATCTTGATGACGATGAAGATGAAAATGTCTTAGAGCCTTTGTACTATAGCATCATGTACGATCTAAACCCATATGGTGTTGCAAGCACTCTAATAAAAAAGGAATTTGATGACATGAGCTACCACTTTCATTCTGTTCCTTGACATTAGAAGGTCAAGACCCAAAATCCAAGAGTGTATGACATTGTTGAGTGATTAGGGATTCACCCTTTTTGAAAAACATTTTGGGGTTAGTCTTCATTTTCCCTTGTTTGCTTTCGAGAGAGCTTTTTTGTTTATTGTCATATCTGCCCATGTATGTTGACCTTAAACTCTTATAGGCTAATGATAGCCATCAAATGTATATGTGAGGATTTAGAGGTTAAGACTACACTAACCTTATTTAGATATTTTTTCATAGTTAAATGGGGTTAAGGTTGGTTCTATATTTGCATTGACTTAGAAGGAAAATTTTGATTGGGTTAGAGTTCACAATTCATGATCAGAAGAAGAGGTAGGTAGTCATTAGGTTGAAGAAAGATCTCGACTATTCCAACACTTTATTGCCAACTGATTAAGCAAAGTGACATTAAGGTACTGCTACCAAATGGTGTAATGGCTAGTCAGACTTTAGCAGTATGGGGACAAATACCATCCTTAGGTAAGTGCACCTAGTTAAGTTATAGTATAAATATGGATTAACATGGATTGAGCCTGATTTATTGATCCTATAGGAGACCATGAATATTGAGAAGCCCTATATTATTAGGAATTATCCTTAAAAATTACCAATTATCTGACTTATTGTCTTAATTAAATTAGTATAACAAAATAAACATAATAAGATAATGAAATAATAAACAATAATCATATGAAATAATGAATAAGAAAATAAACAACTAAATTAAATAAGAAAAATTAATTAAAATTGTGAGAACATAAACCTTAGTAAATCTATTATTTACTACCTAATTCTTTGTGACTTTTCAATCTCAATTGTACTCTTAGATTGTGAAGATTCTTAAGATAAATCAATCGGACTCATGTCTCTTAATTAATTCCTAACCTTAAGATACTTTATCTAAATATCTTCTATAATAAAGTATCTCAAGATTGCCTTAAGATCTTGAATCCCTCTCTTAGATTGCCTTAATCAGGAGAAATTGAATACTTAATTGCTTACCCTATTCAGTTACTTCTAATCGCACTAGTCCATCTATTATAGGATCTTATGAACTCTGTAGTCGATTCAAACATTAATTCAATAGCCGATCATATTGAATTAAAGACAATACAAAACAATGCATTTAGATTATAAAAGACAATATCATAGATTGAAAATAAAATAGAATAATCGTCACATTGAAATAGGGTTCAATAAAAGATTCACTAAGATAATTTAATTACGACATGAAAATAAAGTAGAATCTTAGGGATGTGAGAGATCCCTTGTACTTTACCTTATAATGTCCTTCTTTGGGGCTCCTCTTCTCTTTAGACTATATATCTATTAGACTTAGACATAAGATTACACAAGAAGCTTTCCTAAATTAAGAGATTCGCAAATTGTAGCAAGTATATGCCTTAGCAACATAGCTATGGTCTTAGGCATTTTCTTCTTCTTCACATGTAACTTGTATTTCTCAATAAAAATTCTTAATGAGAGCTACATGGCGAGAGTACATGATCATGTATACGCATCTGTTCTTCCCTGGACATCAAAATTCTTAGTCGAACTTTACTCTTTTGAATGATCGAGTTAATGCAATTCCTTAATAAAGCTTTAAAACACTTTAAAATTTCCTGTAAACTTATTGGAAGCTTCAAAAACACCTATAAATGAAATGATAACTAATAAAGCTCAAAATCATCGATAATTAGCATAATTCATAGATAGAATCATAAAAAATCACCTTAAAATGTATATGCTAAATAAGAGTTATTTGTAACGATCTGGCTAGAACTCTTCTTATTGAGGTATCGTCCACTTTGGCATAAAATGCCACATGGTTTTGTCCCTTAGTGTAGTAGCTTCCTAAGAGATCACCCATCCTGGGATTGCTCAAACTTGAGCATGCTTAATTTTGGAATTTCGATGTGTTTTGAGCTACTATACCAAAAGGTGTCTTAATGATTAAAGTCCCATCAGGTAGTTCTTAAAGGGTGCTATAGTTCATCCCCCTTAATGAATTGACGTCCTTGTTAGTTTCATTACATAGATTTATGACCATCACCAAGTAAGGATTGTGCCCTTCCAGCTGGTGGAGTGCTCTAATATCACTTGTAACGACCTGGCTAGAACTTTTTTCATTGAGGTATTGTTTACTTTAACGTAAAATACCACATGATTTTGTCCCTTGGTACAGTAGCTTCTTAGGAGGTCACCCATTCTCGAATTACTTTAGCCTGAGTACGTTTAACTTTGAAGTTTCGATATGTTCCGAGCCACTACACTGAAAGACGCCTTGATATTGACATGGAAGTTTTACTAAATTTCAACAGTTAATCTAAATGATCTAGAGTTACCCTTATGACTTAAATAGAAGCTAAACTAGAGATAAAAAAAAAATATTAACAAACTAAGAAAGAGTTATAGGAATTTCACCATTGTAATGCAAGAGGAGAGAGATCTTCCCTGTACTACTTTTGTTGCGAAACTTAGGCTGGATGCATGTTTCATTAACTCATCCTTTGATTGTCCCTGTTTGGTAGGTTAGGGTCTAGTGAACTATAAGTAAGTACACCTAGTCATGTTATAGTAGAGATAAAATGGATTACGAGTCCCAATATTCATCCTACGAGAAACCATTCATGGGAGTAGTATCTAATTATTTTTAGCAGTTGCATCCCTAGATTATTTAATTGCCTAACTTATACAATAAAAGATTTATTTGAATAATAGAAGGTAGAAAGGTGGAGATTGCTATAATGAAATAACTAATTTAACATAAACAAAATAAACAAGAGCAATAACTAAAATAATAAATAAAATAATTAACTAAGAACAATTAATTAAATAGAACAATTTAAACAAGAATAATTAAATTAAAGGAAAGAACATTTTCCTTAGTAAATCCTTTGCCATAACTTTAAAGGGAGCCTAATAGGTTTACCTAAAATTTTCATATTACGTGTATACTCCTAATACGAAAATCATCTTATAAGTTAGAGATTGCAAGACTCTAAATAATTAATCACTAGAGTCTCTGATTTTTAATTTATTAACTTATTGTAATAAACAAAAAAAACTATGGATATTTAATATTTCACAATTCCTCAGAATCGTAGAGAATTGGGATCCCCTACCAAACGATAAGATTAGGTGGAAAAGTACTAAAATTTAAATTAACCGAAATTTCAAACTTTAAGTAGAAGAATGATAAGATTAGGTTCTATCTTCTAAGACATCTCAACACTTGTACTCAATGCTCAGCTCTTAACCTATGCTTAATTATCTATCAACTTGTAAAAGAAAACTATTGGAGAGTAAGCTACATGAGCTTAGTGAGATATCTTTCCTATTATATCGATAAGTAAGTTATTAAACAATTTATTAACAACCATATGAATGCATAAACAAATAGTATGCCAAACAATATATGCAGTTGATTGGTGTTGTATACAATATTAGATTTTACACCCTCCAAGATAAGGGTTAGAGATTTGTCGGTACCAATAACAATTAGGTTGTAGCACTTAGATTTTTAACCATATATAGGAATTCCATATTTCACAAAATGTGTTTCTATTTCAAAAATTTAGTAGTACACAAATTTCTAAGTCTAATGGTGAGGTGGCTCTTATAGTCTACACTCATACTTTAAGTAGTGGTCTCAAGACTCGATCCCTAGCCACTCGTGGTTAGCATCTTCAGCACTAGGTAAACCCGCAAGCTAAGGGTAGGGTCTTGTTATACCAATGCTCTTATACTGTACTAATAAAAACATGTGGGAATCCTGTCCTTACAAGGCCCTTCATTGCCATCTACGTAAGGTGACGGTCGGAATATTATATACAATGTTCATATTGATGCACTATCCATTTAATCTAAGATAAGTCAAATATGATTAAGTTAATTTATTAGATGATCAACTAATATCAACAAACCATTCAAATCATGCAAAGAGCAATCATACAATCAATTCTTCAATCACTATATTTAACCACATTTTGCACAATAAGTAAACAGTATTCAATTACATGCATATTCCCAAACCCTAAGCATCAATTTATTAATATAGAAAATTTAGGTGCACTAACTACAAGTACAAAACAAGTATAGAGTCATTGGAAGTACTCACTTGACCAGAACTAATGGGAATCCTAGCAATCAATGGGGTAGCTCACCCTTTTTGATCGGTGTCTCTTGATAAATAATAATAAAAGAAACCTAATAAGACATAGTACTAAATTGCCTAATTAGCTTACTATCTACTTGTAATTCTCTTTTTGCTTAAGTTTTGAATCTTATATAACTTTTTAGTTTTACCTTAAATCATTAAATTTTTGTGGTCAGTCTTTATTGAGTTTAAGTGTACTTCTTTAATGATATAATTTAGTGAAAACTTTTAAGAATATTTCACATTGCCTAAGTCATTTATTGCGGTAAATAGAAAGTATTACTTTATCCTATGAATAATATATAGCTTATTAAATATTATATAAGTTCAGATTATTCTATCATTTGTAAATTTTGTATCGACATGTTGTTATAATATAATTTAATTATAATACTCATGTATAGTGAAATAGATAGTGGTGTGACAATATATGTCAGACAAAGTAATAGAATTAGGTGATAAATCTTCAAATTATATATTTAAATAACTGACGTGCTAATAAAAACTCTAACTTAATTATAGTATAGCATTGTTCTAAGAATATATTGCATAAGCGTGTGTACATATATAAATGTACTCATTTTAATTCTTGTATGTGTATGATCCCATGTTATTGTTATCATTATTATTAACATCATTATTAATATGATCGTTATTATTATTAGTATCATTATTATTGTTAATATTATTTGTTGCTATTATCATTGTTGTTTCTTATTAATATAATATTGTTATTACATTTTATATATTTAATTATTTCTACATATATAAACATATCTTCTTTAGAATATTATACTTTTAAGTACATGTATACATGTGAGAACTTTGACCTTTTAAATAACTTTGTGTCTTATAATTACCTCTTATTCGCACTTTATAATATATGTTTATTGATTTCTCTCTGTAGGAAAATATACATGTACACTTGTAAATAATTACGTTTAGATATTTTTTTATTTGGTTGAGATTTTATCCTAGTTAGTTATTTATAAGACCATATCACTCAAATAACTTAATCAATCTACTTATATCCCTCAGTTTTTTTTTTAAATCTTAAATCATGTATAATTTTTTTATTTTAAACCTGATTTTTATAATTTTATAATTAATTTTTATCATTTTCGAATGTACTTTCATGTAGCGAGATCTCTTTAGATGTTAGGACTCAAATTTTCTAGTATGGGCTTGGACAATTATGAATTTTACTATTTTGAGCCTAATCACTTTCTAATAGCTTTTTATGTGCTTTTCTCGATTATTTTATTAATTAGGTTTTATCTAAATTTCACTAATGGGCTTAGGATTATGTAGGCTTAACTCTTACCTATTTATTTCTATTGGGCTTAGCAAAAAAGACAAAAAAAAAAAAAAATTTAAAATTCCTTATTAGGCTTCTTATGTTAGCTTTGAACTCAACTTGAATCGGCTTTGTTTTGTTGATTTGTAGGCATTCTAAATCTTATTTTGGGCCTAAATAATTTATTAAGTTATATATATATATATTTCCTGATATCTTCCTATCGTGGGCCTAAATCTTACTTATTTATCTTAACAAAGGTCTTTTATTTTATTTTTCCATGAGCTTAACTCATTTACACATTTTTGCTCCTATTTTAGTTACACGAAATTTGTGAGTCTTCTTTTCTACCTAACCAGATTTAGATGTAGGCCTTGTTTATGGGCCTTGCAGTCCATTTCATGCATTTGTAAGCCTTTATTTGTTAATTGTTTTGATTATCATTATAATAAATATTCCTAATTAATTTCTAATCATTATTTTTCCTAAAACACAACTTAGGTTAGAAATATTTTTATTATTTTTATTTTTATACCGACCATGGTTCATTTTCTTAGGAATTTTCCTAACTTCATTGATTGTTATTATTTTTGCTAATTTATAATACTAAGATAATATCATATTCTACCATAAAATAATTTCATAGAGAAAATAAAAGAAAAAAAAAATATATATATATATATATATTCGCACCTTCTGTTATAGGTCACATCCTTGCATATATACATACATATACATATAATAATATATATATTTTTATATTGTCATATTTATAGAACCAAAAAAAAAAAATACCAATATACATATATATATCATAATATACCTATATGTACATAAATATATGTATTATTATATATTTTATTTTAACCTAAAAAGTAAAGAAATTACTAATTATGTATATAACTATGTAGGCGTATAGATGTATATACATATATACATACTATTTAAAAAAATATATTTATATATATTCATATAAACATAGATATGCATATATTTACCCAAAAAGAAGAAAAAAATACTTAGATATGTATATATTTCCGTATAGACACAATTATAAGCCTAGAAGATTAAAAGAAAATAAAATAAAAATTACAAGTAAAACTAGCACTTGTGGCGTCCTTATACATATATTCTTATATACTTAGATATATACATAACATATCTATATTGCATGCTTGCTAGACATAAGAAGTCATCTTACATGTACATAGACCCTAATGTACCGTCATAATACATAAAAAAAAAAATGTACAAGATACTTAGAAAAATACACAAAACTTACAAGATGTAATAATGAAGAAAATGCTTCTAAAATTACTCTTGTCAGGAGACTTGAAAATAAAGATGGGCAAGATATTTCTTTGGAACCCCACTTGTTATTCTTGCTCCTTTAGTTATGCTCCTCCACTATCTCCTTCTTGATTGATAAATGAAAAGGGAAATAAACTAGAAATTTGATAGCAAATGGAAGAAAATAATAAAAAAAAAAACTTAGTGTGTGTTATATTTGTTGGTCATGTTGGGATGGATTTGGAGTTTATGTTTGTGTATTTGATTTCTTGAGAAAAGAAAAAAAAAATGAAAGGAGAAGGGAATGGGAAATAGAGATTGTGTGAGAGAAAGAGAGGAGAGGGTTGATTTTTTTTCAAAAGAAAATAAAGTTGTGAAAGGATTGAAATGATATCGGAAGAGATAAGATAAGCATGCATTTAAGATAATGTAAAATAATGGGGTATAGTGCACATGGGTAGTCGAAAGTGTTGTCCTTCTTTGTTTCTTTCTTTCTTTTTTTTTTTTTTTGTGAAATCATATACGGTAGGCTTAGGAGTTGATGGAGCCTTGGGTTGTGTATGTTTTGGTATGTTGTGTGTAAGAAAGGAAACAAAAATGGAATTGGAATTAGGTTGCTATACACATGAATTACAAGCAAATAAGGTGGTTTTTTTTTTTTTTTGGGGAATTGTGAGGGGTTAATTGAAAATGTGATTTATTAGAATGATTTTGTGGTCCTTTTGGTCTTATTCTAGTTCTAGACTTAAAGGATAGGGTAGGACATTTAATTGGGATTTGGTTAATGTAATGGAATGGTTGAAGTGTAGTTATATTGGGGTTTGATTAAATAAAATAATTGGTTAAGGTATTGAATTAAACCAAATATATATATGTGCATAATATGGATCATAATATCTTATGTTAATATAATAATGATATTGATAATATTAATAATAATACTAATATATATATATATATGTATATAAATTAAGAAGGAAATAGATTAC
The DNA here is from genome assembly GCA_024138015.1 of Lumnitzera littorea. Taxonomy (NCBI): domain Eukaryota; kingdom Viridiplantae; phylum Streptophyta; class Magnoliopsida; order Myrtales; family Combretaceae; genus Lumnitzera; species Lumnitzera littorea. The sequence continues at coordinate 70,065,998 of JAMXBB010000002.1, read as the reverse complement.
GCAAATAAAATATGTGTACACACACTTATATGCATGGCACCACATGTAGTGGCATGTAGGTTTCCTTTGTGCTTTATCAATTTAATTGGATGAAATTAATTATTATTTAAATTATCTCCAAGTGTTTGTTATCAATTTTATATGATTTACACATATCTAGTGATAATTTCATCAAATTATGGCTTTATCACTATTAGGATAAATTTTTCATGTTTTATAAACTTAGGGTTTTGGTTTTAAGGTTTTTATTAGGTTCGGGTTCAATCTCTTATATTTACGTGTATAAAAGATTTAGGGTTTTTATATGCGATTAAGGTTTTGATTAATAAATTAGGGTTTTTATATTCATTTTAGGTTTTGAATTTAAAATTTTAATCAATTGTAAATTTATCGGTTTTATCAACTTAGGAAAATTACCTATAATACTCGAGTTTGACTCTATACTCAAAAGCTAAGTAGGGTTTACATCCTTGTTGTTTGCTACCTAGTCCTAAGTGACTTATTCAATCTTAATTGCTATATTGAACTGTAAGGATTCCTATTACGAACTAACTTGAGTTGTATCTTTAGCTAATTCCTAACCTTGAAACTCTCTCTACCTAAATCGCTTCTTATTAGAGTGTTGCAGGATTGCATGACACTCTTGAATCCTACTATTTGGTTGCCCTAATCCAAAAAAACCAAACTACTAAACATTTTAGTTAGCCAGTTCTACTTAATTGTGTCAATTAGTCGTATTGCATGCTCTTATGGACAATAAAAACAACACGATTAAATGATAATATGCAAAATTATGGATTGAATTTCATTGATAATAATAGTCATCTTAATAGGGTTTAACAATAATTTACAAAGAAATTCAAATTAAAGACATGAAAATAACGTAAAGAGAAAAGAACAGAGGAGCTCCCTTGTAATTCTATATCTTACTGACTTGAGCTCAAGGGAATCTTTGCAACCTTATGTCTAAGCATCTATTTATAAGAAGTGGACCTAGAATTATATAGAAAACCTAACAAAAATAAAAGATTCTAAAGTTATGGCAAGTCTACGGGTGAGGTACGCATCCATGAAGCTTGGGCACATACGTTCACTTTGTACAAAATCTTCAAAATTCAATGAAATTGCATGATGAGGGGAATATAGGTAGGAATTGTAGTCGTGGTCTCCAATTGTGTTCTTTAGTAGACTTCTTTTCTCGCTTGAAATTCTTCCGCTTCAATCCTTGATTAACACTTTTACTCAATTGTGCTCCAAAACTTGGTAAAAACCTTCAAATCTTCATAAAACACTCATGAAGTCCTTGAAAATGATATTTAAATGAAATGAGCTCAATATAATATAAAATTGACTAGGTTGATATCTAAAATAACACAAAATAACTATAGAAAGTGTATATTAAATTTATGTTATCAAATACCCCACACTTAAGCTTTTGATTGTCTTTAAGCAAAATAAGAAAAATTTAAGCACAAATATCTTAAGGGAAAGATAATTAGAAATTATCTTTAGAAAAGTACACCCTCAATTGCAAATGGCTTAACAAAACTTTCTTCTAGAATTGCCCTTTTCCTTAACTTTATAATGCCTTTAGAACATGTAGATAGCAACCCATAAGAACTATTGAATTTTAGTATTCAATCCAAATAATTTGGAGTTAACCATATCACCTAAATAGAAACTAAACTAGAGATTAAAACAAACATAAACCAACTAAGAGAAAGTTATAGAGATTTCTTCACTCTAACTTAGGAGAAGAAAAGTCTTCTCTTAACTAACTTTACGTTGAAAAAATAGACTAGATACATATTACATCAATTCACCTCTGATTGTCTCTTCATTTCTTTCAATTTTCATTGGGAGGCTTTTTAAGTTCAATTAAATCCCTTTATTCAGAGCTTGATTAGCATAAGGCTGATCCATACTAATCTAGCCCTTTTTAATTATCTAGCAGTTGCTAGAGGGAAAGCATATTGCTCTTCTAAGGGATTGAGATCGTTCCTTAACAACTTTAATTAATTTTAACTCTTTACAAATTGGTAGTGGAAAAGGGCATTCCTCTTCTAAGGGACCAAGATCAATCATTACCAATTTTTACAATTCTTTTCTTAATTCAATTATTCAATTAATACCTCCAATTACTTTAATTCTTCAAAAGACTTTCAAAGGACAAATCTTCTTTGTTTATTTAATCTAAAAATTTTTGGAAAAGAGGGATTGATAACTGTCTTCTAGAATTAAGTTTAGAAATCAAAATAACTAGTCCTTAACCTATCTATATCTATCCTAATCCAGAGTCTAAGTTTAAGCTTAAGCAATAGGAACTTTGATACATGAGGATTTTATCACTAAAATTTAGCAAAGTGTTCTAAATTCATAAAGGATGTGGGAAAATTCCAAAAAAAAAAAAATTGTCCTTGCTTAACATATAGGGGTGTGTAAATTTCTAAGATTTTTAAGAAATACTTTCAAAAGCTTAAGTGAGCATCTCATGTATTAACATACATAAGCCTATCCTTTCCCTTTACACTTAAGTTGTACATTGTTCTCAATATACATGACAATATGATGCAAATTAAAAATCAAAAGTGAGAGAAAAGAAAACTAAAAGAGAAAGAACAGGGACTTTCTCGGTTTTAGCATTGATCTTTGAGAAAAATTGAAGTTTAAAATCCGAATTCCATTAATCTAATTAAGTGCATGGTTTTCTTTGCATCTAACAAAACGAATGAATTGGGAGAATGAAAAGAAGAAGTTAAACTAGATAAGATAATAAACTGCTAATTTAAGTACCAAATTGTTAGTACCTTGTAGATTTACAAAATATCAAAAGTGAAAACAGTTAAAGAAAAAGAAAGAGAAATATTAAATGAGTTATTTGTACAGTTATCTAAACTAAGTTAAATTCGAAAAAATTGCAAAAGAAAAGATCACTCTTCATCTTCTTCCTTGTCTTCTTCATCTTCCTCCTCAATCTCATCTTCTAACTCTACATCCAAGTTAGGGGTAGGAATAGGTGGTGGCAGTGATGGTTGGATTCTTAGGTGGACAAGAATAGCATCCTTTCTGATCTTCGTCGATCTACTTTATGCGTTAGGATTCGTTGCTTCTTCAATATTTTCCTCATCATCCTCTTAAGTGTGCCAAATATCAAAGATGATAATGAACTTGATCATTGTTGGGACGATTCCATTCACCGAACTCAATTAACTGTTGGACCCTGGCATTGTAGCCAACCTATGCTAATGCATCCCAACTCTATAGTTGGTTTGGCAAATCTCCTTCTTAGACAAATCGATTTATCTCTTTTATTGCCAAGAGTAGTGAAACATCAAGAGTAGATGTTGAGGGATGGAGCCTAAGTTCTTATGCATAGTATACTTAACCCTTGACATGATCTAAAATCAAAAAGGAAAAGGATTCAATTTTGACAACAAGAAACCAATTCATGTTATATAATGGCTAACTTAAGAAGCTAATAAGATCCAAAAATCATTCCTAGCTTATTGTCTATTATTGAATGAAGCAACATGGGAAATCCTAAATTAGCAAAAGATTATATATTGAAATGCTTATTTCCAAAACGTAGGTTAATGAAATTATAGAATTAAGTCAAGATTAAATCCTATTTTCACAATCTCTATTAATATGGATATTAGCATTTAATATACAATTGATTAGAACTTGTTGTTCACAATCCTAACAATCTTATTTTCATGTGCAATGGTAACACCAAATTCCATATCACTAATCATGAATTTTGATAACATGTTGACATAAATTCCAAATCAATAATTCAAAATTGAAGAATTCATGAGTTCATTTGCATAAAAATTTTGATCACAACAAGTTTGTAACTTTCTAACATGAATTGTGCACCACATGTGAAGAACTGATAACATGAATTTAGCATACATTTTTTATGGTTAATTTGTGCTATTTTAGATATTAATCTAGTCAATTGTATAGTATTTTGAGCTTAATTTATTTAAATTTCATTTTCAAGGACTTTGAGAGCATTTTATAAAGATTTGATGGTTTTTATCTAAGTTTTGGAGAATTTTGAAGCAAAAGTATTAATTGAGGATTGAAGTAGAGGAATTTTGAGTAAGAATTGAAGTTTAGAAATGATCATAGTTAGAGACTACAACTACGGTTCCTACCCATGCACCCTTTGTCATATAGTTTCATTGAATTTTCAAAGATTTCAAACAAAGTGCAAGTACATGCCCAAGCTTTATTGTTTTATAACTCAACCATGGATTTGCCATGATTTTTAATTCTTTTATTTTTGTTACATGTTCTATAAGTAAGCATTTAGACCTAAGGTTGCAAAGAGAGCCCCTTGAGCACAATTCTGTAGGGTATAGAATTGCAGGGGGGCTCCTCATTTTCATGCCTTTATTCTAAATTTTTGTGTAAATCATTATTGAACCCTATGTTCTAAGGTGGCTATTATTTATGTATGAAACTCAATCTATGATTTTGCATATTGTGATCTAATTGTAGTTGTATTGTTTATATTGTCTGTTTTAATTCATTATACTAATGATTAAGTTATTGGTAGAGTCTATTGTAGAGTTCGCAAGACCTAATAATGGGATTCAAGAGTGTCATTCAATCTCTCTATTTAGAAGCGATTTGGGTAGAGAAGGTTTTGGGATTAGGAATTAGCTAGAGATGCGAGTCTAGTTAGTTCATAATAGGAATCCCTACGATCTAATATGGCAATTCGGATTCAATAAGTCACTTAAAACTAGGTAGTAAATAACACCAAAAATTTACTAAGGAGCATGTTCTCGTTTCATTAATTTAATTGTTGTCTTGTTTAATTATTTTTTATTTAGTTGTCCTTATTTAATTATTCTATTTTCTTATTATTGTTCTTATCTTTATTTATTTAGTTTATGTAATTTTAGTTGTTGTTACAATCTTTAATTTCCACCCTTAATTTATTCAATTAATCTTTTACCGTATAAGTTAAGTAATTGAATAATCTATGGATATAACTACTAAAAATAATTAGACACTACTCCCATGTTAGGTTCCTCATGGGATTGACACTCGGACTCCTAATCTGTTTTATTAATACTATAACTTGACTAGGTGCACTTATCTACGCTCCATCAAGTTTTTGGTATTGTTGCCAGGAGCCAATAGAGTAGTCTAATTAGGAATTTAGTAAATACCCTAGATTTCTCAATTATTTTAACATATTTGTAATATTTCTTTTCTTAGTTATTTTTGGTATTTTTCTTTCTAATTTTTGAATCTTTCCAATCTATGACCAGGAGTAGTAGTAGCAATCTTTAGAAATTTGACTCAGAGATTGAAAGGACAGTGTGATATCTCTATAGGAGAGTTTGTGATATGGAAAGGAAGAGTTAGAAGTGAGAGAGTGAGCAAGAGAGTTGGCTACTAGTTTGCAAATATTCTGAAAAAGAAATCATTTTTTAGAAAATTAAATAAAAAAATCTATGCTTGGGAGCTAACTTATTAAAATTAAGTCACCATAAAAAAAAAAAAAACTAATGGGCTTTTATTTTAATAATTTTTCTAAAAATGCCAAAATATGTATAAATATGCAAAATGTGAATAAAATGAATATTTCATGATTTTTTATTACGAATTTTTAAGAAAATGAATTTTTTTTTAATTGGTTGCCTCGGAGGTATTTATGTACTTACTAGTTGGGATTAAACCAATGTAATTCTTATTTTAGAAAAAATTTAGTAGATTGATCTTTTCTTAAAGAAATCGAGTTAGATTTACGTTAGTTATCAAATTATTAATTTAAAAAAAAAACCCTAGAAAGATTTAATTTCACAAATTTATTTTTAAAAAAACCTAACTAACTAAATCTTTTGAAAACTCCGGTTAAGATTTTTTTCTTTTTTAAAATCTACATGTCAAAAATTGATTTTTTCTAAATTTTAAATGTAAGATATATTAAGGTACGTATTTTCTCCGAAGATATGAAACTTGGAGAAAAGATATGCAAATTTTCAAAAAAATGCAATTTTGGTTAAAAAAATGCAATTTAACTAAATTTATCAAAAAAATTAGAAATTATCTAAAAATTGCAAAATGGTGTGACAATTATTAAAATTTATAAAAAAAATTGCACTAAAGAAAACAAGTTAGCAAAACAAATTGATTAGCTAAAAAAAAAAATAACTAAATAAAAAAAATTATTCAATCACCTAAACTGATCAAATTGTACGTGATTGGATGTACATGTTGTGAACTGATCGTGAACCAATCATAGATAACGTTCATGTGCATGAGAGTAGAATTCATTGTGTGTACTTGTTCTGGTTGTGTATGTGTGTAAAATTTGAGTGTGTGTGTACATATCTCAAGTGTATGTAGAGTGTAGACATGTGTGCGTAATTGGAAAATGGACTTGTATGTGAGTAGAGATAGAATGCAGCGTGCGTGTGTGATTGGGATCTGGATGTGTGAGGTTGTGGTTGGGTCTGGACATGTGTGTAACTTTGTGTCTTTGATTGTGTGTGCTTTGTGTTGACCAGTGAGTGTATGTGAGAGAGTGTCGTGTTAGTGAGTGAAGTGTGTTTGATCGAGTGTATGCTTATGTGTTTGATCATGAGTATGCTTGTTATTCGATCGTGAGTGTATGTGTGAGAGTATGGTGTCAATAAGTGAAGTATGTCAAGACGTGTGGAATGTATATGGACAGTGAGAGAATGTAGATGTATTGATGGACAAGACAGTAGATGCTCATGGGTGGCTGTGTGTAAATGTTGTGAATTTGAAAAACGTATCTTTTTACAGCTTACTATCTACTATTTATAAGCCATAAATTTGGATATTTTCAAATCGTTTTTATCACAGATTTAATCTTAATAAATCTAATATTTGAAATATATGATAATATTCGAAATATATGATAATATTCGATTTGATTTATTAAATTCATCAGAGATTCAATCCAATTTCTAGAAACACTTTATTTATTTGGGCTTTCTTTCTTGGGCTTGATTCAGTCCATTTCAATATAGAGCATAATATCTGCTAGCCCATTTAATAATGCCTAAGTTTATTTAGCTTAATATAAATTTAATAAAAAAATCCTCTTTATATTATATTGGTTTAAAAATATTTTCAATAAAAGTTGATTCTTTAATGATTTAGAATTTATTAAATTGACTGTTTATCTCCATTGTCCTGTCCGATCTGGCCGTAAGTGACTCGACTTGACTTGTTACTTTTTAAAATTTATTTATATTTTTTATTTTTATTTATTATTTTCATTAATTTTAATTTTAATTTATTTTTCTATTTCTTTCAATTCAATTTTTCAATTTTTTACAAACTTGGCTCAAAAGTAAAAAGAGATTGAAATTAAAACAAAGGTGGCAAAAATGGTTTGTCTACAGCTAGTCAAAAGTGTCCTAACGAAGTCAGTTAGTCATTTAGGGTTGAGTCAGATTATAATAAAATATATACGTGTGATTTAGTAAATTTAAAGTCTTTTGGGCTTTATTATAAAAATGCTATTTAAGAAAAGTCCAGTTATATTTAAACTCATGAATGTAGACCTTAGTCCGGTTTTGAATAATTTAACTGGGCTAAAAAAGCTTAGGATTTATAAAATGAGCTATGGGCTGTGGTTAATTAACATGGATTGAGTTCGACCTAAGATAGAAAGCCTAAATAAAATACGAGGTTTCTAGAAAGTTGATCTGGAAAATGGATTAGTTTAAATCTTGAATGAAATTAACAATTCTAAATTAGGTATCATCATATCTTATGAATATTAGATTTTTTAAGATTGAATCATTACAATAAAAAGATCTAAAAGATTCAAGTTTATGGTATATAAATAGTGAACATTAGGCTATAAAAATTACATGTTTCACAATTGCATAAAATTTAGAAACTCTATACAGTAGTACTCTTCGTCCATAGTCTACTATTCACGTCTATTCTCACTTATTGTCTACACTTAAACACAATTCACGATCCACTTCACATAGCTCCACGCACATACTCCAATCCCCTACGTGCACATCCCACACATGATTACTCTCACGCATGTCCTAGGCCACACTTTACAAAATACATCCATGATGACACCGATGAACAACACACATGAGCACGTTGTGGCAATAGTCCATCAACATGTCCATGTAGTCCTACACTCACGTATACGATTTGATACATAGGTAATTAGGTACATTATTTTAGTTGGTTAGTTTTTTTGTAATTAATAATTTTATTTTACTAAATTTTTGTTAGTGCAAGTTTTTTATAAATTTTAATAATTGTCATACCGTTTTGCAATTTTGAGATAATTTGTAATTTTTTTGATAAATTTTAGTTAAATTTCATTTTTTAAACAAAATTGTATTTTTTTTTGGGAACGTTGTATATCTTTTTTCCGAGATCTGTATCTTTGGAGTAGATACATATCTAAGATATGTACTTTAGTATATATTGTATTTAGGATTTAGAAAATATTCATTTTTGATACGTAGATATTTTTTAAAAAATAAAAAAATCTTAACTAGAGTTTTTCAAAAACATTTAGTTAGTTAGCTTTTTAAAAATAGATTTGCAAAATTAGATCTTTTTAGGGTTTTTTTTTAAATAATAATTTGATAACTAACATAAATCTAGCTTGATTTCTTAAAAAGAAAAAAGATTCACCCATTAAATTTTTTCTAAAAAAAGACTTACGTTGGTTTGATCTCAATTAGCAAATATATAGATACCTTTAGGACAACTATAAAAAATAAAAAAAGACTTTTTTTTTTCTTTTTGTTAAAAATTGGTAATAAAAATCATAAAAAATTTATTTTAGTTATATTTTTGCATATCTATATATATCTTAGCACTTTTAGAAAAATTATAAAAAATAAGCCTATTAATTTTTTTTAATTTTTTACATGGTGACTTAGTTTTAATAGGTTAGCTTTAGAGCTTAGATTTTTTCGTTTAATTTTTTATAAAATAATTGTTTTAGAATATTTGCAAACTAGTGGCTAACCTTAATTTCATTAATTTTTATCAATTTAACTGGTTGGTGACTTTAATTTTCTTAATTTTTTAAAAACATTTTTTAAAGAAAAAATGTTTTTCCTTAATTTAATGTTAAGTATTTTATATTAAGTAAGATGGGCTTGTTATAAAATAAATTAAGGAAAATCGAAATAAGGCTCGACAAAATTGGTGACTCTACTAGGGACTACTAGTAGGCTAGCCATGCAAATATTAAAAAAAAATAATCAATGGCCTTAATTTTTTATGTAATATTGTAATATAGTTGTATTAATCAGGTTTTAGTGATGTAGGCTTATTAGAAAGAAGCTTGCCTAATGGGCCTATCTTGGGGAATTTAGGAGGGTTATTTTCTTTTAAGAATCATATGTATGTGCTTAGATGTAGTTGGACTTAAGCTACCTTAGAAACTTAGAACGGGCTGTCATTGTATAACTCTTAAGTCATTAAGGTCTTTACCTCCACTTGGTGGTGATACGCGAGTCCACTTATACATTAATGTAGCCCACTAGGCATTTTTTTAAGAATATTAGAGGTTACAAAGCCTGAGACCCGTAGATCCTATCTTCTTGCATCATCTTAAATAAAAGAAGGGGTTAGTAATTTTTAAATTATAGGAGCCAAAAAAAAAAAAAAAGTTATAACTTGCAGCCAATGGGCCTTATTTTCAAAATTTGATGTACTTATATATATAACTGTGCATAGGCTTTATTTTCAAAAAAAGAAAAAAAAAACTTTTAGAGATTCACGCACTTATATATGTAAGTTTACATGAATATTGACCGCTAATTTAAATAATTCTATTTCGATAGTTTATTAATGACCAACCCTATTGCATTATACGTGTATGTAGTGTATTGCATCACATTTATTTTATATGCTATCTTGTATAACATATGTGAGTCTTGTAAATTTTGTTTTATTTCATTAGTAATAGATTGTATAATATAACATTTAACATAAAAGGCTTAACATCATTAGTATTCTTCTTATACCATAATGTGCCAACGTTAAAAAAAAAAAAAACTTTAGTATCAACTTGTAAAATTTTTTTTTGGGCATGTGATTATGGAAATTAACTATAATAAAGATTATTATGGAACTGTCATTTTTTTAAAAGGCTTTCCAACAATTTTTTTTTTAAAAAGGAAATTTCAAAAAGATATTTTATGATAAAAAACTAGTTTCATGATAATTTTTTTTACTTGGTTAATTTTTATTGTAATACCCCAAATGTACTGTACCATTAGGAACTAACAAAAAAAAAATATAAAAAAGATTTCACTATTAGATTTCCATTGTAAATTATTTTCCATTTTAAGGTTATAAATCTTGTAAATGTCTAAGTTCTTGTTTTTCGTGTTTATCCATTAAGTTATCACGGTCCAAATAGAGTTTTCTCTATTAGTAATCACTCTTGTGTCTTCTGTTCAATAAGTTTCTCATTATAAAATAATTTTTTCTTTTCTATATCATCCTTATAATATAATTGTCACTTTATGTTCTCGATCGTTAGTCTTAATGTTTCCAATTTTTGTTTAGATTCGTTGATGTCAGTATTAGGTTTCTGTAACATAAAATCATTATTGATTTTTCAATAAAAGCTTCCAAAAAAAAAAAAAGGAAATGTTTTCAAAATTAAAAACTTGATTTTTTTTAAGAAGAGAGGGAATGCGATGTTGCTAATAAGAAGGGATTCTTGCATAATTTGAAAGATTACCTTTTAAAGTAGTTTGGCCCAACTTGAAGCCCATAATGACTTGTTTTAAAAAACAAGATGTTTGAAGCTCTTGAACAGAGAATAGCCATAATAAAAGAGGTTTTGAGTAAGCATGCTGAGCAAGTTAAGACCATGGCCTATACTTTAAGCCCAATGGCCTAATCATCTAAAGTAGACAAATCTAAAGAGTTACAGGTTCATGAGTCCATTGTTAACATAATACAAGGTTTGGAAAGGTTGTCAGAGATAAATTTGAATGGTTAAGTTCAAGGGGCATGCTATTGCCAAGGTTTGCAAAAAAGGGTTGTTGCCTTAGAAAAAAAAGTTAGCGAGGTTAGAAGAAAGACTCATGGGTATAGAAATAGCAATGGGTTATGTGCTCAAGCAACATGAAAACTTAAATTCTAGTATGAATAGGATGTCGCAACCTAAGCATGAAGATGATTTAGGGAAAGAGAAGTCAAGAATAAATGTGCTAAATGGAAAGCCCAAAATCAAGACAAGCCCATCCACTGCAAGAGGAGGTAACTTATATAGTTCAAGATTCCAATGGCCCAAGTGTTTAGGCAATTGAGAAATGCAGGATTGCTGGTATGTGAAAACTCAACAAAGATTCATGATGGAAACCTAATTATAGACTTATGTGTGTACGTGTGAAATTATGTTGTGTCCATGCCTTATTTAACCCGATAGTATCTATGGAATTGTGAGGGAAGTTCATTGGAAGCTCTGGTTTCAATGGTCGAAGAGGTTGCGAATTCAATTAAGATCGTTGGGGATGTCTCTAGGGGTTTGAAGGAGCTCGTATAGTAAGATTATTAGAGGTCATAGGAATGAAATTGAATCGAGGTTAGAGCTTGGGACTTTAGCCTTTACTGATATGATTATGGATATGCTATTTTAGATAGTAAGGACCAGGTTTGCTTCAGCTATTATTAGTAGTTTTTCTAGGAATCTGGTTTTGGGGTTTTGCTTCGATAGCTTTATTATGAATGTTGGAAACAATGAGAATGGCGTGGTCTTATCCCATTATACATCAGGAGCATCAGATGCACTAGGATGGGTATGCATGCAGGTGCTATCTTCTTTACTATCTCTTTCATTCTTAGATGGGTCCTTTACATTCTACTTTGATAAATATCAATCTATTTATCTATCTATATATATATCTATATATATATATGTATAAACAAAAAAAAAAAATGAAGAAAGATGTTTGGCATCTTTGTCTAGTTCTTGTTAGTTTAGATAAGCTAACTAGATTTGTGTGGTTAGGTTAAAATGAAACTTACGAAGAGGGTTTAAAGCCTTTTATTCAATTCTATATTGAAACAAGAACTAAGGTGGTTTGATTTAGAAAGGAACTTAAGTGGAATAATTGTGTTGAGGCTCTTAAGTGATTATATCAACTTTTGGTCAATTCTTGGTGATCATCTTTTTGTCTAGCTAATGGGTTTGAGTCTAGCTCCTGTTGGCTTTAGAGTCTCACTTGTGTCGAGATAGCGATTGGCCCTTTTGGTTGTTGTTTTCACTCCATTGATATTAGGTGCCATGTATGGAGCTTATGCATTAACTATCTGGTTTGGTACCTACCTTGTTAAAGAAGGGAAGATGGGGTTCATTATTGTTTTGGAAAGAGAGTGAGTGAAGTTTATGGATGTCTTAAATTACACTGAGTTGGAATATGGTGCTGCAAACATAAGATGGTGTATAGCATAGATTATAAGAGTTATTTTCAAATTAACAGATATGGATTCTATGAACCTTAGCATACTACCCAAAGAAACATTTGAATGTTTGATGTGCTGGTAAGAATTTTGTTGTGACGTATGGCTGGAGAAAGCTAGATCTTATATTGGGTCACTTGAAGAAACAAAATCTAAACAAGTGGTTCACTTCAGTGAAAGCAATTTTCTAAAGTCATCACCTGTATATTCTAGTGGCTCAATTCTTGATATATCAAGATTTCACATATGAAACTAAATACGTTGAGTCTTGTACAGTAGTGAATATTAGCTTGTTGGTGAGTTTTATAGAGGTGAATGCAATTGTAGAACAACCATTGTATCATATTTCAAATAATGGGTGAAATTATGAGCCATCGTGAATGGCTGTGTATAAAGTGCAGGATGTTGTGAAGTGTGTGCATTTACTCTATATAAGAGGTTATTTCAAGCTTATTTTTAGTTCCAATTTCAAGCCAAAGGCATAAGTGCATAACTGTTAAATAGTAGCTCCAGCAGTAAAGCATGTGAATGAGAAGAAACTTATAAGGGGCAGTATATAGCAAATAGAATGTATACAAGCAATGCAACAATTAGCTTGTCAGAGAGCAAACTAATGATTCCTACATACTTGGTTTGAGTAGCAAAGCAAAAGAAAAACAGTCAAGAACATGAGAGGGAAAGAAGTCAGTCACTATCCTTTGGATCTTCACTTCTATCCAATGGCTAATTGGTGTTCTTGTTCAACTTCCTACAGTGGCATCCTTCACCAATAATATTCGATAATGATACTTGTCTTCCTTAAGAATGAGATCTAACTACCATAAAAAATGCGACCTGCAATGACCATAACATGGCAACAAGGTTATAACGGTGCAACTAGTGTTTTCATCATCAATCTCCACCAATTGTATACAAAAAAAATTCAAGAAGGTAAGTTATTTCACGAAGCAACAATAGTACTTATCACAAGAGCAGCGATTTTGGTCTTCAAGTAGTCTTTCTCATAGCTTCAATGGTCTTAAGTGGTTGTGATGATTATGAGCTACAATCTTTGAATTCTACTACACTTCTTCTTCTTGGTTTTCCTCCTTTGTCAAGTTTGGCTATTCACAACTCCAATGTGCTCCCTTAACTTCAGTAGTCTTTAATCTTCAATGGTTGTTGTAACTTATCTTACTTAGTCCTCAAATTTTAGGTTGGAAGAAAGTTAATCCTGTATTGGATTGTTTGAGTGGGGAATGAAAGAAAATGAAATTGAAGATGTGTATAGGCTATAAGAAAATAAAATTAAAGAAGAGTATGTGTGAAGCAAGATGTAAGTGGAATAGAAAATGAAAGTGTATAATAGAACAATTTTGTGGAATTTGTAGAGTAGGGGAAGAGGTGAGAAGTGAAATCAAAAAGTGGAGTGCTAAAGGAGAATAAATAAGTATAGGGAAGTGGATGAAGATGTAGAATTACATGAAGAATCGAAGTAGAGCATCAATGAGAAAAGCTTAGAAGATAGTGGAATAGAATGAGAAATATGAGAAGAAAGGTGAAAGAAAGAAGACAGTGCATCTAAAGGAAATAGTGATGAATGAGTGAATAGGGGATTAACTAAGTAATATGGATATGAAGAAAAGGAAAGGGCATGTATCGAAGCGAGCATTCAAAATGAGCATTCAGGGATTGGGAATTTATTACATGGACTTGACAAAATGATTAGAGGAAGAGGCTAATGGAAAATAGGAGAGGAATACATAGGGGGATAGATCATAACAAAAAATATTCTTGGATATATTTTGTACTAATTAAATCATGATACCTCAGTAGTTTATTCAAAAGGAATTTTTTTCTATTAAGAGAATTTTAGTCTTATCCTAACAAGAGGGATGATGAGTATTGCTCCCATCAACATACCGTTTAGCAGTTTCGGTTATTATGGGCCTACGATTGTAAAACAAATAATTTTTTTATTTTTTGAGTCCACAAAGATGAAGGAAGCAAATATTGATGCGATAGGCTATTGAAGAAGTAAAACTTTCTACTAAGGGCCATATTACCATGCGAAGGACTTATTTTTCATGAATTGGAAGACACTTAGCTTAATCTGTGATACAGATGAAATGTCAAGATTAAATCATGATTTGGTTTACGGGGTTCAAATTGGAGCTACAATTTGAGAAATTATTTATATATGAAGACTTGAATCAACAAGCTAAAATAGTTAAGCTACTGGGTAGGGTCTGAACATATATATATAAAATAATACTAATAATATTTGATTAGGTGGAAAAGAATTGTGGATGATTATCTATCATATGTTTCATGAGATTAGTATTCACCCTGTGATTAGCAAATGGCAATTATTATTGTGATTGGTTCAACATCAAAAGGGAAATAACTCAGAACTTTCAATCACAATGATGGTCATGAGAAACTAGAAAGTAATATATATAAGTATGATGAAAGAAATAAGTTGATTCCAGTTGCGTTGACTAGGCATAGAAGAAAGCATGCTTGGTATATACTCAGGTCTAGGGGCATTCAATATTGATCTATGAAATTGTCACTCCACCATTAAGAAGAAGATATCGCTCTAGGAGAAATATAATTTTGATCAGTTCAAGGCAAGATAAGCATATTAGATGGTGTTACAAATTTAGTACCACAAAGAACTTTAGCTATCTTGGAGTGTTGGCAACTGAATCTTATAAGAAAAATAAAATGAAATGACAATCTGCATCCTTAACATGGACGATCATATTCCAAGCCAGTAAAGGGAGTTCAAGTATAACTTGTTTGTTGAAGAAAAGCTGGTTAAGCTTGGAATGCTTATCATGAGAAGAAAATCAAGATGACATTGAACCACTTTGTCGGATGATAGTAGTAGGCCTTTAATATCTAATGCTGGAGGTTGTCTATTTGATGCTTCTTCAAAACCTGGGGAAGGAATATCACTGCCAATGGACCCATTAGCCTTTAGAAAGCTTAGCTGGATAATTTCTGCATCAATTAAATCTTGTACTCTATGCTTCAGTTTCTAGTAATCTTCTAAGGTATGTCACACCTGGCCCTCATGATATTCACACCATTTGTTGGGGTCATGCTCCTTTGACTTGCACTTCTTTATTGGGTTTTCACATACCAACAATTCTGCATCTCTCAATTGCTTAAACACTTGGGCCATTGGAATCTTAAACTATGTAAGTTACCTCCTTTTGTTGTGGATGAGCTTATCCTGATTATGGCCTTTCCCAATTAGCCCATTCATTCTTGACTTCTCTTTCCTTGAATCATCCTTATGCTTGAGCTGTGACGTCCTATTCGTACTAAGATCTAAATTTTCAAGTTGTTTGAGCGCATGACCTATTGCCATTTCTGTACCTATGAGTCTTTCTTCTAACCTTACTAATTTTTCTTCTAAGGCAACAACCTTTTTTTCTAAACCCTGGTAGTAACATGCTCGTTGAACTTGACCATTCAAATTTGTCTCTAGCATTTCTTTTAAACCTTATATCTTGTTGATATTGGGCTTTGTGTGGAATCTGGGCCTTGGATCCCTAACAAAGTTTAACTAGACCAATTTTTCATCAATCAAATCTTGGACTTTATTCTTCAACTCCCAGCAATGGTCAATGGCATGCCTTCGCTGACCTATGTGGTACTCACATTGCGTATCGAGATCGTATTTCCTAAGCTTGTACCTTAGTGTTGGAGTCTTAGGATGTAGCAAACCCTCTTCTTTTAAGCAGTGATAGACCCAAGATATAAGAATTGAGATATGAGTGAACCTCCTTCTAGGTGTTTTCTAGCTTAGCTTATTTTCCTTGAGCTTTAGGCTAATGCTTAGGGCAATAGGTCTATGTATCATTAGATAGGGCATTATAGTGTTCTTAATGGCCTCTAAATCCAATAAGGTTGATCCCTTCCTTATCAATCTTCCCACTCTAATGGCATCTTTAATGCAACTACCGATTGCAACTATGTTTGAAAATGTGGAAGCAATATAGCCCAATAGGTGATTATAATAAGGTTTACCTAATGTGCGAATATCTTCTTCTACTTTTCATTCTAAACTTATTTTCTCTCTTTAAGACACCTTTTTTTCTCTTTACACCTATACTCAAATATCACAAAACTCAACAATCTAACATTGCATACTACAAATCTAAGGTACGTATATCATCCTTATCTATTTATTTTCTTAGAGTTATGGCTTGATTACATAAAAATTAGATTTTTATTTAAGGTTTCATGAAGAATACTTTGACATGCATGTATAGAAATCTTAATTTCTAAGAGTGATGTATGATAGATAATGTCATGAAAAGTGTTGATTACTCATTATCTATTGGTAATCACATGAAAAACACATGTTTGTTAAGGATTGAATGTGAGAGTGATCTTCCATGTTGAAGGAAAGTGAGAAAAAGTGAATGAAAGTGAGGGAAACTAATGAAAAGTGAAGTTGATATTATTCTTGGCATGTGATGTATACAATTTATGTTGAAATTTGGAAACTTGTTGTGACTAAACATTGTGCAATTAGTGAAATTCATGAACTCATGAATTCTTCAATATTGATTTTAATTGGTAATATGGATTTATTTCAATATGTCCTAAACTCATGTTAGAATTAGGAGATTTGTTATTAATAATTGCACATGAATTGGAAAGCGAAAAACAAGTTTTTGATTCAATTGTGTATTGAATGCTAATGTTCAAGTCAACTGAGATTATGAAATTATAGATTATTTCAAGATTAAAAGTAGCATTAACCTATAATTTCATCAATACATGTCTTTAGAAATCAACATTTTAGTGTACAATATTTTGTTACATGAAGAATTTTTTATATTGTTAGTTTATTTAACTATGAACAATGAGTTTTGAGGATTTGCATATTAAATGCTAATGCTCATGCCTATAAAGATTATGCATGAAAATAAGATTTGATCTTAAATTAATCCTATAATTTCATTAATCCATAATTTAGGCAAAATTAGCATTTAATCTTTTGTTATATTGCTTAGTTGGATAAATTAGCAATAAACTAACAACAACATTTGAGTTTTATTCTTGAATTAGCCAAGTCAATATTTTGCTACTTTAAGAATTATTTATATTACCAATTTATTTAATTATGAACAATGAGTTTTAAGGATTTGTTTACTAAATACTAATGCTCATGTCAATAGAGATTATGCATGAAAATATGATTTGATTTTGAATTAATCCTATAATTGCATTAATCCATAATTTTAGCAAAATTAACATTCTATTATATAATCTTTTGCTGCATTGCATAGTTGGATAAACTTGTAATAAACTAGGAACAACATTTGAGTTTTATTCTTAAATGAGCCATTGTCTATGTAACATGAATTGCTTCTTTTTATCAAATTTGAACTCCCTTTCCTTTTTGATTTTAGATCATGCCAAGGGAGCATGTTGCATGCAAGAACTTAAGTGCCATCTATCAACATTTACTCTTAATATTTGCACCCCCCTTTTATATCAAGCGAGCATAAAATTTTTTCGAATTTGCCTACATCCTTTGTGAATTTAGAACACTTTGCTAAATTTTAGTGATTAAATCCTCATGATTCAGAGTTTCTTGTTACTTAAGCTTAGACTTAGACTTGAGATTAGGATAGATATAAATGGGTTAAGGGAGTTAGTTTGATTTCCAAACGTAATTCTAGAGAATAGTTACCTATCCCTCGTTTTTTCAAAAACTTTTTAGATTGAATGAGCAAAGGAGGTTTATCTTTGGAGAGTCGCTTGAAAAGCCAAAGTAGTTGGAGGCATTAATTGAATAAATAATTGCTAAAGATTGATAAGAATCGATCTTGATTCGAAGAGTAAAACTCTTTCCTACTACTAATTTACAAAAAGTAAAATTTAATTAAAGTTATTAAGGATCGGCTTTTGTTCCTTAGAAGAGTAAGGTGCAATCCCACTAACAACTGCTAAGGTAAATAAAAAGGGTTAAATTAGTAAAGATCGGCCTTGGTCCCCTATAAGAGTGAGGTGCTTTCCAATGCTAATTAAGCTTCAATAAAGAAAATTGAGTTGAGTTTAAAAAGCCTCCTACTAAAAACTAAAAGAAGTGAAGGGACAATAGAGGATGAATTAATATAATATGTAGCCAGTCTAGTTTTTCAAAATAAAATGATAAGGGAATATTCCCCTCCTCTTAAGTTAGAGTGAAAAAATCTCTATAACTTTTTCTTAGTTGGTCAGTATTTGTTTTAGTTTCTATCCAAGTGATGTGGCTAATTCTAAATTATTTGGATTGATTACTAAAATTCACTAGCTCTTAAGGTGTTAAAATCTAAGTGTTCTAAAGGCATTATGAAGTTAAGGAAAAGGGTGATTCTGATTGTGGCTTAAAATGTGCAATTTTTCTCATCTTTAAAACTTCTATTTATGCATAAATTTAACAAAAACCAACAATTTTATATAAAATCAGAGTTTATGTACAAAGTGGACTAACTTGAGTAAAATCAATAAAATTGCATGAGAAAGGATTGAATTTAAATGCATTTTATTAATTTTATATCCTACGTTTAGGTGCATTTTAGCCTTGCTACCAAGAGGGTTGAAATTGATGGAGTCAAGAAATTTGGCATACCAATTGATCTATAGCCTCACTACTGATCAAAAGGTAAGCCTTGAAGCATTGAGGTTACACTAACTTACTAGGTGACTAATAGGAAGAGAAGATGATGTAATGGATAGAAGTGCAGGGATAGAATCACTTACACCAATCAATTGGTACCATTTACACTGATTGATCTATAGAAGCAATTAAAGTTAGGGTTTTTTTGACCTAAAACCCTAATCCCCTAAATGTTCTATTTCATAAAACATACAGACAACTTTAGGCTGAGACGTGTCTACCAATTAATTAGTAGACCCTCTCACCAATCAATCAGTAGCATAATTTTAGAAATACTTGCATTTGTAGCATAAACAATGAGTCGCAATTACGTGTTTGATAGGTTTTAGTTTAGTTTTGTGTGCTCATTGTGTTGTTTATTAATGGAGTTTTTTGCTATATTTGTGATTGTTCTTGCTATCATTTTTGGTACCATTGAGTTGCTAAGTTAGTTTTTCTGGGTTTGTGACAATGTGAAAGATGTAGTCAATGGAATGTTGTAGTGTTGATATGGGTTTGTGTATTTACTTAGGGATTTGATGTATCATGCCCTATTTAAACTTATTGAGGTACTAGAAATTGATCCATTTAATGGGTTTTTCTTGTAACTATGAGATTAAAAGGACATTAATTTTAAGAAATCCCTTGAGAGTGAATGGACTTGCATGATTATGAAATAGAGAGGAGATTAGTAATGTAATTTCCAACATTAGTCAAGAAGTTTGTAGAGTATTAATAAACAAAACCTTACATTTATGAGATTGAAAGGAGATTCGGTGTAGCTTATTGAGTTAACACTACTTTATGCAATTCTATGAATGAGGATAGTTTATGAGACTAAAAGAAGATCGACCCCTTAATTTCTAAAGTTAGAGCATTTGATTCATGATAGGAATTAAGTTTCTAGTTAATCACATAAGAAAATGAGATAAAGAGGAGATTTTTAGCTAGATAGTTGAGTAATATGCCCATCCGGGATTAAGCTTAAGTGAATTCTGTCAAAACCAAAGTAAAAACCATCCCTGATATCATTAAGGCATAACTTAACCACTACATTAGAAACATGTCAAGGGCTACATCTTTAGTATTTGTATTAATTGTTAGTCTTTGCTCCCATTTTTACATCTAATTACGATTCACCACTTTCTATTTTACTTGCATAGATTAGAGTAGCAAGTTAAGATTTAGTACTTAGTTGAAGCCTTTTTTTTGAGGAATTCAACTTAGTAATGATTCACTAGTATTATTACTACAAACAATCCAGCACACTAGGCGATTAAGTGTCTAGTGATGCTTCTCGTTAGTTTTGGCGTCGTTGTAGTGTAAAAGGCAATTGTATATTATCAAATAAACTTAAGACAAGCCTAAGTAGTAGAGTAGCATTAAAATAACATTAGTGTATCCTTAGTGCAATTGTAGTGTAGTTGGTACCTTAGTTTAATTTCCATTAATTTTTAAGCAGTCTAATTATTAAAGTTCTAATCTTTACTTACTTTTATATTCAATTGAGCTGATTTTGCTATTCCCTTGTTAATTTGAGCTACTTAGAATGTAAAGTTTGAAGCTTTATTGTTGAATTTGTCGGATAAGTGTTGAATTTGTCCTTAGCCAGTATGTGTCGAGTCAGGAAGAGTGTTGTTTATATATTTTCATTGATAATTATAGGTTGTGGTTTGGTAGTTTGGTTGGATTGGAAGGAAGTAGAATATAGGTGAATAGATATGGGAGACAATAGAATATTGTAGGATTATTTAGTCTCATTTATTTGAGATGTATCTTCAATCCTTAACCCACTTGAAATTTAAGTAGAAATTTTTAAACTTAATCTTGAGTTGCTTAGGTTCATATAGGATAGGGAATTTGAAGGGCACCTAGATGAAGATTCGAACGAGCATATTCGAGAGTTTCATCAATTGTGCTCAACAATAGAATATCAAGGGGTTTCGAAGGCCATGCTAAAGTTATGGTTGTTCCCATTTCCCCCCAAGGGAAGTGTAAGGAGTTGGTATTATGGATTAAAAGGGTAGGGTGTAAACACCTCGAGGAAATTAGTTTCTTGCTTCCTTACATTTTTTTTCCACCAAATAAAGTTATTGCCCTTAAGTCAAAGATATTGGCATTTGCATAATAAGAGGGAGAACCTTTTAGCAAAGTGTGGGAATGATTTAAAAGGTTATTATGATAATGCCCTTGCTATGGAATCTTTGAGGGGCATCAACTTTATCTCTTTTATAATAGTCTAAGCCATGAGGATGGATTGTTAGTAGACATTATCACTGAAGGTAGTCTACTGAGTAAAATAGAGGATGAAGCATGGGATTTACTTGAAGTGATAGTATATAACGATAGGAACCAAAGAGCTCATTTCTATTAGAGAGAGGTTGCCAAAGAGTTGATTAAAGGAGAAACAGAATGACTAAAGAAGCATGTCACAAGGTTATCTGAGCAGCTCGACAAATAGAAAAGGGTTACTTATGTATGTACACAAGAAGTCCAACTGATTGAGGTTTGTGCTGAATGTGAGTTTACTCATGATGAACAAGAGTTTCATAAACTAGGCAAGTAAGGATATTGAAATATAGCCTTGAGACCTCACTTAGGCAATCACCAAGGAACTTACTTAGAAAATCACCGAGGTTGTCTTTAGATAAGACTGAAGGTGGCTTACCCATAGACAGATCTAATGGTTTACTCAAGGGACCCCTAAGGGGCAGCCTAAAAAATAGGGAGGAACCTTGAAAGTGTTTGAATGAATTCCTTCATAATCATGATATAGGAATTCATGGAAGTACTGCATTCGCTTAGAAGTGGGAAAGAAATTAAACGACCATGTTTAGAAAGAGAGCGTGAACTTGTAGTTAGGAATGGGAAGGAGAGGACTAATGAAGAAAAGGAGAAGTAAAGAGACGACCCTCTACTTAGGAAGGAACCTGAAGCACAAGTCTATTAGCCCACCAATACCCTTCCTAACTAGGTTGAAACAGAAAAAGTTAGATAAAAAATTTGGTAAATTCCTAAAAACATTCAAACAATTGCATATTAATGTACCCCTTTTGAGGCTCTTAAGTAAATGCCTTCATATGCAAAATTCATGAAGGGAATTTTTACCCAAAAAAGGAAGGCGAAAAAAGAAGTAATGATGCTTACTGAGGAGTGCTTAGCTATTATGCTAGATGCATTGCCAAGAAAGTTGAATCACCCTAAGAGCCTAATAATTCCTTTCAAATAAGAGAGACATTTGAAAGTAGGGTATTGTGTGACTCAGGTGCAAGCATTAATTTGATGCCATACTCTATATCCAAGTTGCTCGAATGAGAGGAGTGTAAGCTAACTAGAATGACCCTTCAGTTGGTAGATAAAAGTGTGAAGTATCCTTGAGGGATAGCTGAAGACATGCTTATAATCGTTGGTAAATATGATTTCTTAGTAGACTTTGTTGTGTTAGACATGGATGTTGATAAGGATGTTCCTTTGATCTTAGGAAGGCCTTTCCTAGCCACTGCATAAGTAATGATAAATGTTAAGGAGGGAGAGCTTACGCTCACTACACTCGATGAGGAAACTACAATTGAGGTGCCTCCAGTAATGAAGCTACTGCAAAGGGCTAACAATTGTTACGCCATGGAAATAATTGATGAATTAGTGGAAGAGACACAAGAGGAGGAAATGGGAGAAGTAAGATTCAATGGCTGGAGGGAGAATTTTGAATGGAGAGATAGCGAAAGTGACATAGATGAAGACATTGGTTTAGAAGAGGATGTAGTTGGAAGGGTAGTTGGAATTCGATTGAACTCAATTGAACCATTAGAAATTGAGCTTAGCAAGGATAAACCCCAACCATCTACTAAAACCCCACCTCAACTGGAATTAAAGTAGTAATCGAACAATCTGAAATGTGACTTTTTAGGAGAAGGAGACATCTTACCCATGATAGTGGCCTTTAATTTATCCAAGGAAAAAGAGTTGAAGTTTTAAGAGACATTGAAAGGGAATAGAGAGGCTATTGGTTGCACAATAGCGAACATTAATGGCATTTACCCTTCATTATGCATGCATAGGATTTTTCTTGAATCAAACTGTAAGCCTATTATTCAACCACAAAGACACCCTGCCCACCGTGTAGGAAGCAGTGAAAAATGAAGTGGTGAAACTTCTAGATGCAAGAATAATCTACCTATTTTCGAATAGTAAATAGGTAAGTCCTGTTCAAGTAGTCTCAAAGAAGGAAGTAATGATTGTAGTAAAAAATAACAAGAATGAGTTAATCTTAACAACGATTGTGGTAGGTTGGCAAGTATGCATTGACTATTGCAAATTAAATGATGCCACTTGAAAAATATCACTTCCCTTTACCATTCATAGATCAAATGGTTGAATGATTAGTAAGGCATAAGTACTATTGCCTTTTGGATGGATATTTGGGGTACAACCAAATCCCTATGGCACTTGAGGATAGAAAAAAACCACTTTCACATGTCCATATGGGACTTTTACGTTTAGAAGAATGCCATTCGAACTTTGTAATGAACCAGCAACTTTTCAACATGCATGATGTCCACTTTCTTAAATATTTGAGAAATGTCTTGAGAACTTAGTAGTAGTTTTGAGACAATGTAAGGAAACCTACCTAGTACTTAATTGGGAGAAATGTTATTTCATGGTACAAGAAGGAATTATATTAGGGCATAAGATCTCTACATAAGGAATAGAGTCGATAAAGCAAAGGTGGAAGTAATTGCTAAGTTACCTCCACCTACTAACGTGAAAGACATTTGAAGTTTCCTTGGTCATGTTGGGTTTGATCGTAAATTCATAAAGGATTTCTCTAAAATCTCAAAATCATTGTATGCCTTACTTGCAAAAGATATGCCTTTTGGCTTCAACCTTTAGTGTATGAACGCATTTGAGACATTGAAGGAGAAATTGGTAGCAACACCAATTACAGTGGCCCCTGATTGGATGCTACCATTTGAACTCAAGTGTGATGCAATTGATATAGCAACAAGGGTAGTCGTAGGACAAAAGGGAAATAGAATCTTCCAAATAATTTACTATGCAAGCAAAATGCTCAATGATGCCTAGAGAAATTATGCAACCACTAAAAAGGAATTACTTAGCCGTAGTGTTTGCATGTGATAAGTTTTGACCTTACTTGATAGGATTTAAGGTGACAATATTCTCAAATCATGTGGCCTTGAAGTACTTATTGAATAAACCAAATGCTAAACCAAGGCTAATTTGCTAGGTTCTCTTATTGCAAGAGATTGATCTGCACATAAAGGATAGGAGAGGTAGCAAGAACCTAATGGCTGATCACTTGTCACAAATCATCACTAGTGAAAGTGACTAGACAATTCACAAGAGTTTTCCAAATGAGCAACTATATACGGTGAGTTCAACCCAATTACCTTGATATGTTGACATTGTCAACTACTCGGTTGGAGGGGTTATACCATATGATCTTGATTTCAATCAACGATGGAAATTTTTGAAGGAGGTATAAGAATATTTTTGGGAAGAGCCTTATCTGTTTAAGTGTTGTACAAATCAAGTGATCAAACATTGTGTAATAACAATAGAAGCATAAGACATCATCTCCCACTATCACATGGAACCTACTGGAGGGCATTTTGGTACATATCATACAGTAGTAAAGATCCTATAATGTGGATTCTAATAGCCTGTTATCTTCACTGATCGTAAGGTGTATGTGATGGCCTAAGATGTCAACAAATAGGGAATGTATCTAAGAAAAATGAGATGCCACAATAAAGAATTCTTGTTATCGAAATCTTCAATGTTTAGGAAATATATTTCATGGGACCATTTCCTATATTTATGTCCAATAAGTCTATTTTGGTAGCAGTAGATTATGTTTCAAAGTAAGTCAAAGTAGTTGCCTCACCTACTAAAAATTATTGAAATGTTCTTAAGTTTCTTAAGAAAAATATCTTTACACGTTTTGGTATGCTAAGAGCTATAATCAGTGATGGGGGAACACATTTCTAGAACAAACAAGTTGATTGTTTATTAGCTAAGTATAAGGTTAAGCACAAGGTGACATCACTATAGTGTAGACACCTAATTTTTACCTTCTTTATTTTATTTTATTTTAATAGGATAAGTGGTCCTAAATTAAGAAAAATACAAAAAAATATATATATATATAAAAACAAGAAAAAAGCAAAAAAAAAAAAAAGAAATTTAGGAAAAATATTAAAAGTAGGAAGTAAAAAAAAAAACTCAAAAAAATAGGAAATTTAGAAAAAATATAAAAAAATTTGAAAAAGCATAGAAGTTAACAAATCTAGGAAAAATATCAAAAAATAGGAAAATAGGAAGAAACACAAAAAATAAGAAATTTAGAAAATAAAATAATGAAAAAATTTAGAAAATTGTAAAAGTCACAAAAAATTGAAAATAGAAGATTTAGGGAATTTAGAAATAATCATTTAGTAGAATAGATTTTTAAATTAAAAAAAGGGGGATCGTTAAGCTTGGGCTTACATTTGAATTTAGCTCAAGATAGCCTAGTCCATATGTACAATTTAGATAAGATACAGGCCAACAGCCAAATGGATAAGCATATGGACTTGGCATTGGGTTTGAGCACGAGGCTAGGGGTTTGAATCTTGGCAAAAGCATGGGAAAGCCTTTTCATTTTTCAGCTGATATACTACACTCATTGTATTGCTACATGTTAGGATCTCATTGCACTACGTATCCTGACACGTAGTAGCTTCTAGTTGGATGACATTGATGTGGCGCCATGTGGCATGCCACGTTAGTTACCATATGTCACATGAGGATACATAACATACGGCTATTGGATTGTGTAGCTAACGTGCCACCACGTTAGCCTCTTTTTCCTTCCCTTTCCTTCCTTTTCATCTCCCTTTGTTTTCCCTTGATTTTCTTCCACTTTCCCCAGCTTCACCGCTTCAACCCCTTCACTTTGGCCTTAGATTTCATATGGTTTTCTTACTTAAACACACCAATTAATGGTGTAATTTCATCCTTCGCATGGCTTACTTCTAATTGAATCAAAGAACAAGACCAGATTCATCCCCTTTAATGGCCAAATCGAGCTCCAAAAATTGAAAAAAACACTTGAATTTTAAAAGCTTTCATTTAATTCAAATTCAAGCTATCCAAGCTAACTTGAGTTACTTTGTGTATAAATAGGGGTCTTAAGTTGGTTTCAAGGCATGGGCAAGCATTAGAAATCATCACAAACACTCTCTCTCATGTTCAAATCACTCTCATTCTCTAGCGACACACATACACTCTCTCTCACCTCGATTCTCTTTCTTCACTTAAATTCAAGTAGAAATACCACTTGAGTTAGGTTACCTATAGCACAAGCTCTTGATTCTAGTAATCCTCTCCCTTGGACGTACCCCTTAAGTCGCATCACCAACCACCATACCCTCTCCACTTCGAAACACCACGTCCTTTTTATTTTTTAGCTGATATATTACACTTATTATACTGTCATGTGCTAGGATCTCATTATGCCACGTGTCTTGACACGTAGTAGCTTCAGGTTGGACAACACTGATGTAGTGTCACGTAGTAAGCTATGTTATTTGCCACGTGTCACTTGAGGATACGTGGCATGCAGCCATTGGACAATGTGGTGCCACATCAACACCTCTTTTCATCCCTTTCCTTCCTTTTTCTCTCCCTTTCCCTTCATTTTCCCCCGATTTTCCTCTACTTTAGCCCTAGATTTTGTATGATTTCCTAGCTTAAACATACCAATTAATGGTGTAATTTAATCCTCCACATGGCGTACTTTGAATTGAATCAAAGAATAAGACACATTCATCCCTATCGACGGTCAAATCGAGCTCCAAAAATTGAAAAAAAAAAATTGAATTTTGGAAGTTTTCATTGAATTTGAATTCAAGCTTTCTAAGCTTAACTAGGTTACTGTGTGTATAAATAGGGAACTTAGGTTAGTTTCACAGCATTGACGAGCATTAGAAATCATCACAAACACTCTCTCTCATCTTTGAATTGTTCTCTTTCTCTAGCAACACATTCTCTCTCTTTCTCTCTCTCCTCAATTTTCTGTCTCTACTCAAATTCAAGCAGAACTACCACTCAAGTTAGGTTACCTATAGCATGAACCTTCTATTCCTCAAATCCTCTCTCCTGGTCGTACCCCTAAGTTGCATTACGAACCTCCACCATCGAAAACCTTAACCACCATACCCTCTCCACTTCGAAACACTATGTCCTTTTTATTTTTTAGCTGATATACTACATTCATTACATTGCTATGTGTTAGGATCTCATTGCGCCACGTATCTTGATACATAGTAGCTTTGGGTTGGACGACGCTGATGTGGAGCCACGTGGTAAGCGAGGACATGTGGCACGTAGCCATTGGACGGCGTAGCTAACGTGGCACCACTCAGCACTACGTTAACCCCTTTTCCCCTCCCATTCAATCCTTTTTCTCACCCTTTCCCTTCGTTTTCCCTCGATTTTCCTCTACTTTCCTTAGCTACACAACTTTAACCCCTTCACTTTGGCCCTAGATTTCATAGGATTTCCTTGCTTAAACATACCAATTAATGGTGCAATTTCATCCTCTGCATGGCTTACTTTGAATTGAATCAAAGAACAAGACTAGATTCATCCCCTTCAATGGTTAGATCAAGCTCCAAAAATTGAAAAAAACTTGAATTTCGGAAATTTTCATTTAATTTGAATTCAAGCTTTCCAAGCTTAATTGGGTTACTTTGTGTATGAATAGGGGTCTTAGGTTGGTTTTAGGGTACGCATGAGCATTGGAAATCATCACAAACACTCTCTCTTGTCTTCGAACCACTCTCTTTCTCTAGCGACATATACTCTCTCTCTTACTCCTTGATTCTCTCTCTCTACTGAAATTTGAGTAGAACTACCACCTGAGTTAGGTTACCTATAGCATGAGCCCTTTATTCTACTAATCCTCTCCCTTGGCCATACCCCTTAAGTCACATCACCAACCCTTACTGTCGAAAACCCTAACCACCATACCCTCTCCACTTCGAAACACCATGTCCTTTTTTATTTTTCAATTGATATACTACACTTATTGCACTGTCATGTGTTAAGATCTCATTGTTGTCCTAACACGTGGCAACATTGGGTTGGACGACGCTGATGTGGCGCTACGTGTCAAGCCACATGGCCATTGGATGGCGTGGCTGACATGGCACCATGTCACTACCATTTTCCTTCCCTTTCCTTCCTCTGTCTCTCACATTCCCTTTATTTTCCCCTAATTTTGCTCCACTTTCTGCAACTACATTGCTTCAACCCCTTTACTTTGGCCTAAGATTTCGCACGATTTCCTTACTTAAACACACTAATTAATGGTGCAATTTCATCCTTTACATAGCCTACTTTGAATTCAATCATAGAGCAAGACTAGATTCATCCCCTTCGTTAGTTAAATTGAGCTCCAAAAATTGAAAAAAAAAAAACTTAAATTTCGGAAGTTTTCATTTAATCCGAATTCAAGCTTTCCAAGATTAACTGGGTTACTTTGTGTATAAATAGGGGTCTTAGGTTTGTTTTAAGGTACATATGAGCATTAAAAATCATCACAAACACTCTCTCTCATCTTTGAATCACTTTCTCTATACCAACTCTCTCTCTCTCTCTCTCTCTCTCTCTCTCCTTGATTCTTTCTCTCTACTTAAGTTCAAGTAGAACTACCACCCGAGTTAGGTTACCCTTAGCACGAGCTCTCTATTGCCTTAATCCTCTCCCTTGGTTGTGCCCCTTAAGTTACATCACCAACCCCTACCATCAAAAACCCTAACCACCATACCTTCTCCGCTTTAAAACACCACGTCCTTTTTATTTTTAAGCTGATATACTACACTCATTGCATTACCACATGTTAGGATCTCATTGTGCTACGTGTCCTGCCACATGGTAGCTTAGGGTTGGACGACGTTGATGTGCTTCTACATGGTAAGCCATGTCAACTACCACACGTTACATTAGGATACGTGGCACGTGGCCATTGGACGGCGTGGCTGATGTAGCACCACTTCAACACCTTTTTCCCTCCCTTTCCTTCCTTTTTCTCTCCCTTTCCCTTCGCTTTCCCTCAATTTTCCTCCATTTTCCCTAGCTACATAGCTTCAACCCCTCACTTTGCCTTAGATTTCGAATGATTTCCTTGCTTAAACACACCAATTAATGGTGCAATTTCATCCTCTAAATAGCCTAAATTGAATTGAATCAAAGAATAAGACTAGATTCATCCACTTCATTGGTCAAATCAAGCTTTAAAAATTGGAAAGAAACTTGAATTTCATAAGCTTTCTTTCAATTCTAATTCAAGCTTTCTAAGCTTACTTGGGTTACTTTATTTATACATAGGGGCCTTAGGTTGGTTTCAGGGTACGGACGAGCATTAGAAATCATGATAAACATACTCTCTCATCTTTGAATCACTCTCTTTGTATCGATACTCTCTCTCTCTCTCCTTGATTTTCTCTCTTTACTCAAATTCGAGTAGAACTACCACTTGAGTTAGGTTACCTACAGCATAAGCTTTCTATTCCACCAATCCTTTCCCCTGGCCATGCCCCCTAAGTCGCATCACCTACCCCTATCATCGAAGACCTTAACTTCCATACCTTCTCTACTTCGAAACACCATGTCCTTTTTATTTTTCAGCTGATACACTATACTCATTGCACTACTACATGTCAGGATCTCATTACGCCATGTATCTTGACACGTGGCAGCTTTAGGTCAAATGACACTAATGTGGCGCCACATGGCAAGCCATGTTAGCTACCACGTGATACATGAGGACATGTGGCATATGGCCATTAGATAGTGTGGTTAACGTGGCACTACATCAACACCTTTTCCCTACCCTTTCCTTCCTTTTTCTCTCCCTTTCCCTTTGCTTTCCCTTGATTTTCCCCTACTTTCTTTCGCTACACTACTTTAACTCCTTCACTTTAGCCCAAGATTTTGTAAGATGTCCTTACTTAAACACACCAATTGATGGTGTAATTTCATCCTTGGCATGGCCTAATTCGAATTGAATCAAAGAACAAGACCAGATTCATCCTCTTTGATGGTTAAATCAAGCTCTAAAATTTGAAAAAAAAACTTAAATTTCGGAAGTTTTCATTTAATCCGAATTTAAGCTTTCTAAGCTTAACTGGGTTACTTTGTGTGTAAATACGGGGCTTAGGTTGGTTTCAGGGTATGGGCAAGCATTAGAAATCATCACAAACACTTTCTCTCATCTTCGAATCACTCTCATTCTCTAATGACACATACACACACACTCTCTCTCTCCTCGATTCTCTCTCTCTACTTAAATTAGAATAGAACTACCACTCGAGTTAGGTTACCCATAACACAAGCTCTCTATTCCGAAAATCCTCTCCCTTAGCTGTACCCCCTAAGTCGCATCACCAACCCTTATTGTAGATAACCTTAACCACCATACCTTCTCTGCTTCGAAACACCATGTCCTTTTTATTTTTTAGTTGATAAACTACACTCATTGCACTACCAAGTATCAAGATCTCATTACGTCATGTGTCTTGATACGTGGTTGCTTCGGGTTGGATGATGTTGATGTGGTGCTACGTAGCAAGCCATGTTAGCTGCCACGTGTCGCGTGAGGACACGTGGCACGCAACCATTTGACGGGATGGTTAAAGTGGCACCACATCAGCCCCTTTTTCCATCCCTTTCCCTCCCTTTTCTCTTCCTTTCCCTTCATTTTCTCTTGATTTTCCTTCATTTTCCCCAACTACATAGCTTAAATCCCTTCACTTTGGCCCTAGATTTTGCATGATTTCCTTGCTTAAACACACCAATTAATGGTGTAATTTCATCCTCTGCATGGCTTAGTTTGAATTGAATCAAAGAACAAGACTAGATTCATCCCCTTCGATGGTAAAATCGAGCTCCAAAAATTGAAAAAAAAAAACTTGATTTTCGAAAGTTTTCATTAAATCTGAATTCAAGCTTTCCAAGCTTAACTGGGCTACTTTATGTGTAAATAGGGGTCTTAGGTTGGTTTTAGGGCATAGGTAAGCATTAGAAATCATCATAAACACTCTCTCTCATCTTTAAATCACTCTCATTCTCTAACGACACACACATACTCTCTCTCTCCTTGATTCTCTCTTTCTACTTAAATTTGAGCAAAACTACCACCCAAGTTAGGTTACCCATAGCACGAGCTCTCTATTCCACCAATCTTCTCCCTTAGCTGTGCTTCCTAAGTTGCATCACCAACCCCCACCATAGAAAACCCTAACTACCATACTTGCTCCACTTTAAAATAATACGTCCTTTTTATTTTTCAACTGATATTCTAAATTCATCGCACTGCCACGTGTCAGGATCTCATTACACCACATGTCCAGATACATGGTAGCTTTGGGTTGGATGACGCTGATGTGGTGCTACGCGGCAAGCAAAGTTGCATGCAATGTCAGCTGTTACATGTCACGTGAGGATATGTAGTACGTGGCCATTGGACGATGTGGTTGACTTGGCACTGCGTCTGCCCTTTTTTCCCTCCCTTTCCTTCCTTTTTCTCTCCCTTTCACTTTGTTTTCCCCCGATTTTCTTACACTTTCCTTAGATACATAGCTTCAACCCCTTCACTTTAGCCCTAGATTTAGCACGATTTCCTTACTTAAATATACCAATTAATGGTGCAATTTCGTCTTCTACATGACTTACTTCCAATTGAATCAAAGAACAAGACCATATTCATCCCCTTCAATGGTTAAATCGAGCTCCAAAAAATGATAAAAAACTTGAATTTTGGAAGTTTTCATTTAATCCAAATTCAAGCTTTCCAAGCTAAACTGGGTTACTTTATGTATTAACAGGGGTCTTAGGTTGGTTTCAAGGAACGAACGAGCATTAGAAATCATCACAAATACTCTATCTCGTCTTTGAATCATGCTCTCTGTAGTAACACACATACTCTCTCTCTCTCTCCTTGATTTTATCTCTTTACTCAAATTTGAGCAAAACTACCACCCATGTTAGGTTACCTATAGCATGTGCTCTCCATTCCACTAGTCTTCTCCCCTTGCTGTACCCCCTAAGTCGCATCACTAACCTTCACCATGGCAAACCTTAACCACCATACCCTCTCCACTTTGAAACACCACGTCCTTTTTATTTTCTAGTTGATATAGTACACTCATTGCATTGCTACGTGTCAGGATCCTATTATGCTATGTATCATGAAATGTAGTAGCTTCGGGTTAGACGACGTTAATGTAGCACCACGTGGCAAGCCATGTTAGTTGCTACGTATTACGTGACCATTGGACGCCACGTCTACCATGTTAGCCCCTTCTTCCCACCCTTTCCTTCCTTTTTCTCTCCCTTTCCCTTCTTTTTTTCCCTGATTTTCCTTCATGTTCCCCAGTTACATAGCTTCAACCCCTTCACTTTGGGCTTAGATTTTGCACAATTTTCTCACTTAAACACGCCAATTAATTGTACAATTTCATCCTTCACATGGCCTACTTCGAATTGAATTGTAGAATAAGACCAGATTCATCCCCTTAGATGGTTAAATGGAGCTCCAAAAATTGAAAAAAAAAAAACTTGAATTTCAGAAGTTTTTGTTTAATCCGAATTCAAGCCTTCTAAGCTTAATTAGATTACTGTATGTATAAATAGGGAACTTAAGTTGGTTTTAGGGTACAGACGAGCATTAGAAATCATCACAAACACTCTCTCTTATCTTCGAATCAATCTCTTTTTATAGTAACACACACATATACTCTCTCTCTTCTTGATTCCCTCTCTCTACTTAAATTTTAGCACAACTACCACCTGAGTTAGGTTACCCATAGCACAAGCTCTCTATTCCATTAATCCTCTCCACTAGCCATACACCCTAAGTTGCATCACTAACCTCTACCGTCAAAAACCTTAACCACCATACCTTATCGACTTCGAAATACTACATCCTTTTTATTTTTTAGTTGATAAACTATACTCTTTACACTATTACGTGTCAAGATCTCATTGCACTATGTATCCTGACATGTGGCAGCTTTTAGTTGGTTGATGATGATGTGGTGCCATGTGGCAAGCTACATGGCAAGCCATGTGGCAAGCTACATGGCAAGCCATGTTAGTCGTTACTTATCACGTGAGGACACATAACATGCGGTCATTTGACGACATAGCTGACATGGCGCTACATAAGCACCGCGTTAACCCCTTTTTCCCTCCCTTTCCTTCCTTTTTCTCTCCCTTTCCCTTCATTTTCCCCTGATTTTCCTCCACTTTCCCTAGATACACATCTTCTACTGCTTCACTTTAACCTTAGATTTCGTACAATTTCCTTGCTCAAACATACCAATTAATGGTGCAATTTCATCTTCCGCATGGCTTACTTCCAATTGAATCAAAGAACAAGACCAAATTCACCCCCTTCAATGGTCAAATCGAGCTCCAAAAACTGAAAAAAAAAAAAACTTGAATTTTGGAAGTTTTCATTTAATCCAAATTCAAGCTTTCCAAGCTTAATTGGATTACTTTGTGTCTAAATAGGGGTATTAGGTTGGTTTTAGGGTATTGATGAGCATTAGAAATCATCACAAACACTCTATTGTCTTCGAATCACTCTCTCTCTCTTGCGACACACACACACTCTCTCTCTCTTCTCAAATTCGAGCAAAACTACCACTCGAATTAGGTTATCCATAGCACGAGCTCTCTATTCCACCAATCCTTTCCCTTGGCCATGTACCCTGAGCCGCATCACTGGTTACCATCGTCAAAAACCCTAACCACCATACCCTCTCCATATTGAAACTCCATGTCCTTTTTATTTTTCAGCTAATATATTGCACTTATTGCACTATTATGTGTCGAGATCTCATTGCGCCACATGTCCTGACATGTGGCAGCTTCGGGTTGGACAACATTGATGTAGCACCACTTGACAAGCCATGTTAGCTACCAAGTGTCACTTGAGGATACGTGGCACGTAGCCATTTGACGGCATAGCTGACGTGGTGCTACGCTAGCCCATTTTTCCCTCCCTTTCCTTTCTTTTTCTCTCCCTTTCCCTTTATTTTCCCTCAATTTTCCTGCACTTTCCCTAGCTACACATCTTCTACCCCTTCACTTTGGCCCTAGATTTCGTATGATTTCCTTGCTTAAACATGCCAATTAATGGTGCAATTTCATCCTTCGCATTGCCTACTTAGAATTGAATCAAAGAACAAGACTAGATTCATCCCCTTCAATGGTTAAATGGAGCTCCAAAAATTGAAAAAAAACTTGAATTTCAGAAGTTTTCATTTAATTTGAATTCTAGCTTTCCAAGCTTAACTAGGTTACTTTGTATATAAATAGTAGTCTTTGGTTAGTTTTAGGGCATTGACGAGCATTAGAAATCATCACAAACACTGTCTCTTGTCTTTGAATCACACTCTCTCTATAGTGATACACTCTTTCTCTTTCTCTCCTCGATTCTCTCTCTCTACTCAAATTCAAGTAGAACTACCACCCGAGTTAGGTTACCTACTGCACGAGTAGTATGTTCCACCAATCCTTACCCCCTGGCCGTACCCTTTAAGTCACATCACCAACCCCCATCATCGAAAACCCTAACGACTATACCCTCTCCACTTTAAAACACTATGTCCTTTTTATTTTTCAATTGATATACTTCACTCATTATACTGCTACATATCGAGATCTCATTACACCACATGACTTGATACAAGGTAGCTTCGGGTTAGATAAAGTTGATATGGTGCTACGTGGCAAGCCATAACGTAACGCCACGTCAGCACCACGTTAGCCACTTTTTCCTGCACTTTCCTTACTTTTTCTCACCCTTTCCCTTCAGTTTCCCTCGATTTTCCTTCACTTTCCCCAGTTACACAACTTCAACCCCTTCACTTTGGCCTTAGATTTCGTATGATTTCCTTGCTTTAGTATACCAATTAATGGTGCAATTTCATCCTCCGCATGGCTGACTTTGAATTGAATCAAAGAACAAGAATAGATTCATGCCCTTCGATAGTCAAATCAAGCTCCAAAAATTTTAAAAATACTTGAATTTAAGAGGTTTTCATTTAATCTGAATTCAAGCTTTCCAAGCTTAACTGGGTTACTTTGTGTATAAATAAGGGTCTTAGGTTAGTTTCAGGGCATAGACAAGCATTTGAAATCATCACAAACACTATTTCTCGTCTTTGAATCACTCTCTCTTTGTAGCAACACACATTCTCTCTCTCTCCTCAATTCTCTTCTTCTACTCAAATTTAAGCAGAACTACCACTCGAGTTAGGTTACCTACAATACGAGCTCTCTATTCCACTAATCCTCTCCCCTAGTCATGCTCCTTAAGTTGCATCACCAACCCCCACATCGAAAACCCTAACCACCATACCTACTCCACTTCAAAACACTACGTCCTTTTTTTTTGTTAGTTGTTATACTATACTTATTACACTGCCACATGTCAGGATCTCATTGTGCTACGTATCCACATGGTAGCTTTGGGTTGGATGATGTTGATGTGGTGCCACGTGGTATGCTATGTCAGTTGCTATGTATCATATGAGGATACGTGGCACGTAGCCATTAGGTAGTGTGGTTGACGTAGTGCCTCATCAGCCCCCTTTTCCCTCCCTTTCCTTTCTTTTTCTCTCCCTTTCCCTTCGTTTTCCCCAATTTCCCTCTACTTTCCCTAACTTCATAGCTTCAACCCCTTCACTTTAGCCTTAGATTTAGCACGGTCTCCTTGCTAAAACACACGAATTAATGGCACAATTTCATCCTCCACATGGCTTACTTCGAATTGAATTAAAGAATAAGACCAGATTCATGCCCTTCGATGGTCAAATTGAGCTCCAAACATTAAAAAAAAAAAACTTAAATTTCGGAAGTTTTCATTTAATCTAAATTCAAGCTTTCAAAGCTTAACCCGGTTACTTTGTGTAAGAATAGGGGTCTTAGGTTGGTTTCAGGGTACAGACGAGCATTAGAAATCATCACAAACACTTTCTCTTGTCTTTGAATCATTCTCTCTCTGTAGCGACACACTTTCTCTCTGTCTCTCTCTCTCTCTCCTTGATTCTCTCTCTCTACTCAAATTCGAGTAGAACTACCACCCGAGTTAGGTTACCCATAGCACGAGCTCTCTATTCCACTAATCCTCTCCCTTGGCCATACCCCTTAAGTTGCATCACCAACCCCTACTGTTGAAAACCTTAACCACCATACCCTCTCCACTTTGAAACACCACATCCTTTTTATTTTTTAGCTGATATACTATACTCGTTGCACTGCTACGTATCATAATCTCATTGCTCCTTGTATCTTGATATATGGCAGCTTTAAGTTGGATGACGTTGATGTGGCACTACGTGGCAAGTCATGTCAATCGCCATGCATCATGTGAGGACACATGGTATGCGGCCATTAGACGGCATGGCTAACATAGCGCTACATTAACACCACTTCAACCCCTTTTTCCCTTCCTTTCCTTTCTTTTTGTCTCCCTTTTGCTTTGTTTTCTCCCGATTTTCTTCCACTTTCCCTAGCTACATAACTTCAACCCCTTCACTTTAGCCTTAGATTTCGCACAATTTCCTTGCTTAAACACACCAATTAATGGTGCAATTTCATCTTTCGTATGGCTTACTTTGAATTGAATCAAAGAACAAGACTAGATTCATCCCCTTCAATGGTGAAATCAAGCTCTAAAAATTGAACGAAAACTTGAATTTTGGAAGTTTTCATTTAATTTGAATTCAAGCTTTCCAAGCTTAACTGCATTGCTTGGTGTATAAATAGAGGTCTTAGGTTGGTTTTAGGGCATAGACGAGCATTAGAAATCATCACAAACACTCTCTCTCTCTATAATGACACATTCTCTCTCTCTCTCCTCAATTCTCTCTACTCAAATTCAAGTAGAACTACCACTTAAGTTAGGTTACCCACAATACGAGCTCTCTATTCCTCTAATCCTCTCCCCTGGCCATTCCCCCTAAGTTGCATCACCAACCCCCACTGTCGAAAACCTTAACCACCATACCCTCTCCATTTCGAGCCATCAAGTAGGGTGGTTCTCAAGCCGCATCATCATTATAGCTACACCTGCAATACTCCTAAACTTAACACCACACCTTAACCTCATGCCCAGTAGCATCCACCACGTACGACCTACCACCATCGCTACCCTCCACTTTTCAACACCACCAAAACCACCCCCAACGGCCATGATATCCTTTCTACCCCCCATATCCCTAATCTAGAGCACATAAATCCCTTCTCCCTTGCTTGATTCAATGGTTGAATCAATCCTCACTGTGTTGTTGAAGGAGAGCTTGGAGACGACCTAACCTGATTTGACAATCTGACCTATGACTTGATCTGTGGCCCGATTCGATCTCCTAAATCCGATTTGCATGTCTAAACAGTGCCTATGCTCGGCCTTTTTTTTCTTTTATATATATATTTTATTTTTTTCCTTTTTATTATTTTGTTGTATTTATTTAGTGATTGTATTTGTAATGAGAAAGTAAGAAAAAAAAGGAAGAAAAGAAAGAAAAAAAAAAGAGGAAAAAGAAGAAAAAAAAATGAAAAAGTAGTTTATTTATTTATTTATTTAGTTTAATAGATAAAATAGAAAAAAAATTGAATAAAAAATAATAAATAAGATAATATAAAAAATAATAAAAATAAAAATAAGTAAATAAGCTAATGAATAAAAATTGTTTTTAACACTTAGAAAAATAAGGTTTTCCAAAATAAATAAAAAATAATTGGACTTTTTTCAAATTAGGGCTCTTTAAAACTTTCCAAAATATAAAATTTCCAATTTAGGACTTTCTTTTTTAGAAATTTTCTTAAATAAATAAAAAATGTAAATTCGGCGTATTTTTTAATTAAAACAAACCCAACCCACTAAAGTTTTATAAAAAGAACTTTATACGTCTGATTTTGAATAGGGAGTACTTAAGTACCTACGGATCGAATGTAAAAAATAAAAAACCTATCCAATTAGAGTAACTAATAATTGAGTTTTATTTCATATATTTGAAAGGTGATTTTTTAAGGTTAAAATTAAATTTGGAAAATTAGTGGTACTTGTAAGGGTTTTGAAATTCCTAACCCCCCAAATCTAGATCTCTAATTTTATTGACAGAGTAGTAGCACTCTTTTTCCTGACTTTAGTCGGGTGGCGACTCCAATATATTTTCAACTTAAAAAATTGGTTTTCTTTAAACTCTAGTCGAGGGTTAGTATTAAACGAGTAGGGTATAGTACTAATTGGTTTAGAGAAAACCTAATTTATAAAAATCGGGAGGTAAAAAACTAAGCTTGACAGCTTGGCGACTCTATTGGGGACGTTAAGGGGGTTAGCCATTCAACTTTCCATAATTAAAATTAACCTCTAAAAATCAACTTAGTGTAATTTATTTACTTTTTCATTCTTTGTTATTTATATCATACTTGTCCTAATATCTTTGCGGGCTTAATTTTATTTTAGGGTGGGAGGGGAGGATTTAATTTTGTACTATGAATGCATCATAGATACGATCAAACTTAGGCCGTCTTAGGACCTTAGGATGGTGAGCCATTATGTAAGTTTCGGGCGTTGTAGGGCAACCATCATTTGGGGCTAATTAGGTTACCCTACTTAAACTTCGATATGACTAACGAATCGTCTTTTCATAAATGCATGAGGTCATAGAGTTTAAGGACCTCTAAAACCTACCATTTTTTGCATACATTCTATGAGGTTGACAAATAACTAATAATACAGCAATGTTATAAAAAAGAAAAAAATGACAAAACCCGGAGTTTCTTTCCTTGTATTTTTCTTAGAATTCATGTATATAGGCAATATTTTGTAATTTCTTTTCATGTAAATAGTCTTTCCTTTGTAAATTATGCTTTCCTTGTAATATTTCAAAGATGGGCAACTCATCCAACACTAAGGACTTCACTAAGGAGATTCATATCCATAAACCCATAAACCCGAAACCTATACTCAACCAATGGTTTCAAACCTTCAACCCAAGAGAACAAGAGTTCATTACCAATAAGATTGGACCTATACTCTCACTAACTAAGGTGAATGTTAACATCACGTTGGTAAGGGCCTTAGTCCATTTCTAGGAGCCTAAGAAGTGGCATTTCATTTTAGGCCACACCTAATTAGTCTAACTTTAGAAGAATATACCTAACTGCTCTAAGCTCTTCCTTTGGATGAAATATACGTTCAAGAGCTTAGCTTCGGTCTAACCTGCATTTTTTCAAAATTCTTAGGGATCTATAAGATCGAGATAAATGAAGCCCTAAATGATTGCAACAAATATGCTATCAAGATATGGGATCTAATCCATTGGTTCCAGAATGAACCTAGCTCCAACAAACGGGCTCTGTTTCTTAGAAGTTGGAGAGAGAATCAAATCAAGGACTGTATTACTAGTGCTCACCACCATCTTATTTTTGAGCAAGTCTTTTCTTATACACTTTAGGGTGGTAGAATTAGTGGCTCAATTCTAAGAAGAGAAGTCTCATATTCTTGCCCTACTTACTGAACAAATAAGGAACTTCAATTTCCTTAAGAAAAGAGGTTATGGAGATCTCAGGTTAAGCATGGTACTATTAATGGTATGGTTCATCAGTCACATCAAATGCTTTGGGTTAGATTTGATAAAGGGTGCGTTTGCCAATAATATTGATCTTATTAACTCTTTCGTTGGTAAGATTAAATTACCAAAAGATATCCTTACCTTGCTCTGGATAGAAGTTCTATAAGACTTCCAGGTTGAAGACATACTATAGACTGCTAGATGGAGCAATTACACTAAGGTCATATTGGTTTGTAAAGGTTATCATGCTGTACCATTGATCGGAATAAGTTGGTGTACATGCTATTATCCAAACAACATGGTAAGGTAGTTTGGAGGGATCTAGGACATAGTTCATAAGCCTTCATTAGAGCCATTCACCCTTAACCTCGAAGAGCCTCACTCCATAGAAAAGGTATCCAAGCTTCATGAGCTCAAAGCTTAATAGGATACTAGGACTGTAAGCCCTAACATGGATTTGAGTGAATTCATAGGAGAAGTGGACAAATACTGGGTCACCAAAGAATACTTATACAACTAACTTCACAAGGCAGGCATGATGCAATATCAACCAGAAGTCCTTCAACCTTCCCTCGTGCATCCTAACTTTGAAATGGTGACCTATATAGACCAGGTAAAAGCTCGTATGGAAGTCCCATACGATGAAAAAGACAGGTGGGAAAACCTATTTTGAGAGTTTAGACAAAGGTCACATGCCTTAGAACACCAATTGAAGATGGCCTAGAAGAAAATCCAGGAGTTTAAGGAAGCAACTAAGCATGGTCAAAAGAAGGAGGAGAAAATGTCATTCGGTCCACATGAGAAAAGGAAATTAGTATAGATGAGTTTGTATCTTTTCTTTTCTTTTATGTAATAAAACTTCGAGAATTCAAGAATAATAAATAACTTATCATTTTGTTAGTTAATCATCGATTCTCTCATTTTCATCTATGTGGCCTATGTGCATTTCATTCATTTATTTCAATTCCATATTTTCAAAAAGTAAAATATTCATATGCTAACTTGTTGAGAAGTGATCCTAAATCCAGGTTGCCAAGATAGCTCCTAAACATCAAATCTTCCAGAGAAGTCCTATCAAAACCCACTCTCAAACTAGAATGGCCAACTAAGGAAACGCTAACACCAACGCCAACAATGGTAATGTCAATCCTAAGGTTATTGATCCCACTAAGCTAAGGTTCCAATCTTTGGAAGGAATAGTAGGGAAGATTAAAGATTAACTAAGCTTTCTTGTTGACAGCATCGCCTCACTTAGGTCTATGGCTCCATCAAACAAAGAATGTTTTAAAGCTCGATGTCGAAAGA
This sequence comes from Lumnitzera littorea, assembly GCA_024138015.1. NCBI lineage: Eukaryota > Viridiplantae > Streptophyta > Magnoliopsida > Myrtales > Combretaceae > Lumnitzera > Lumnitzera littorea. Next base: position 70,024,919 of record JAMXBB010000002.1, on the reverse strand, counting down.
ATGTTGAAGCCTCACCCCTTGAAATAGAAGAAGCCTACCTCAAAGTGAACTAGGCCTTCAAATCCTTTGAAATAGAAAGGGTCATTCCAAAGGTTAACCTAACTTTCGAGTCGAATACTTACTTGTTTCTGGTTAATCTAAAGCCTAAAGCTAATTAAGATAGATTGAAAGAACTTGAGAAGTGACTAACTCAACAAATCACTGAAAAGATGAAAATGCTCAAAGGGTATGATGGATTCGAGTAGGCTGGTATAACAGACTTCTCTGCCTACGACTATAGAAGCTTTCCAAAAAAATTCAAAGTACCTTACTTTGAAAAATACAATGGGACTAGTTGCCTTAAACTATACACCTGGCTGTATGTATGCAAGATAACTAAGTATGTGCAATATGACCGGCTCATAGTCCAAACTTTTCAGGACAACCTAACTGGCCTTGCTTTGATCTAGTATGCCCAATTAGATTTGAACCAAGTGAACATATGGGAAAAGCTGGCTAGAGCATTCTAGAGCAATATAGATTCAACGTTGAAGTGGTGCCAACTATGATGGATTTGGTTACCCTAAGGAAGAGGCACAATGAATCTTTCAAAGAGTACACCCAAAGGTGGAGGTCCTTAGTTGCAAGGGTATCTACCCCCATGATTGAGAAGGAGCTAACTACAACTTTTATCAATACTCTTGAGAGACCTTACTTCGCTCACCTAATTAGACAAGCCTCTTCTAGCTTTGCAGAAGTAGTGGTAACGGGGTGTCGGATTGAAAGTGCTGTCTCCTTTAGCAAGCTACAAGAGACATAAGACAGAAGACCACCCTCTGCTAAACCCACCACTAGCAAGCCTAGAGAAACTACTATTAACATGGTTAATTTGAATACCAAACCTAACATATGGGTCTCTTTTAAGGAAAATCCTCCTCCAACTCAACAATAGTATAGAAACCAACCATAGGTTAGCAGAGACCCAAGGCAGTTCACCAAAATACTCGTTCTACTCAGTCAGGTACTTGAAAAGCTAAGAAGAGATAATCTGCTCCATTCTAAGGCTCTAAGTGAATGGTACAGGTTGAGATTTTTTTATCCCAATGTAAGGTATCAGTATCATCTAGGGTAGGTGGGCCATTAAACTAACTCATGCTGCAGGTTAAGGAACAAAATTCAAGACTTAATTGACGAAGGCACAGTTTAGCTGATTTTATGGAGGCTCCTACTCTAAATGTTGACAACAACCCCCTGCCTAACCATGGGCCCATCATCAATATGATATTTGATGACTTAGAGCTTGCCATCAACATGATTGGTCCCAACCAAGAGCCTAAGATCTCTAAATTCTATAGATAAGAAGAGAAGTAAGTTCCACAAACCAAATGGTATACCTTCCATGTACCTGTGGCCCCCAAAAATTATAAATTTGCTCCTCTCAACTACCAGGTAATAAATCAAAGGTAGTCAAGGTCACTTGTAGGAGGGATTACCTGCTTTAGTAGAATCTATGATCCAGCTGAACATGAAGAAGGATTGTCTGCCTTCACTAAGATAATTAAGTCTAGCGAGTATAAAGTAATGGTTCAGCTCACTAAGACTCTAAAACAAATATCCCTCATGAGTTTATTGATGGCATCAGATCCACATCAAGAAGCTTTGTTCAGAATATTAAGGGAAGCTCAAGTCCCTTGTAAAATACCAATTGAAAAGATTGGGTTTGTCACCAACTCTATCCTCACTATGGATCAGATTTCTTTCTCTGCTGAGGAACTGGGTGAAGAAGGTAAGCAACATACTAAGCCTTTATTCATAATAGTGAGGGTAAACAATATCCTCACAACAAGAGTCCTCATTGACAATGGGTCATCCTTAAATGTCCGCCCTCTAGCCACCCTAGATCTATTGGGTGTTAATACGATTGTTATCAAGCCAAGTTTAACAATAGTGAGAGCTCTTGATAGATCCAGGAGAGAAATTATAGGGGAGATCGACTTACCAGTTGACATTGGCCAATGGACGTTCAACATCCAATTCCAAGTTTTGGATATCCTAAGGACCTTTAACCTGTTATTGGGAAGGCTCTAGATACATTTAGGAAAGGCCGTACCACCCAGTCTTTACCAAAAGGTTAAGTTCATCTCTAATGGCTAAGTCATCAGGATTCTAGGGGACTAAGATTATGAAATTTATAAGGAAACGGCCATACCTTACATTGGCATTAAGGACTAAGAGGATTTTAGGCTCCAAATATTTGAAAAGGTGTGCATGATCATTGATTGGGAGAAAGATGAGAGGCTAAAGTTCAAAGAAGGCTAGTTTAGAACCTATGGGTTAGGTTACATCAAAACCTCAATGGAAGAGTTGCAAAGAATGCAAGCCAAGAGCAGAAAAGGTGACAGGTTGTATCATGCCCTAATGACCTTCCTACCATTGTCAAAAACTTTCATCCAGGCTGATGTTCATATTTTAAAGCTTACCAAAGAGGATAGCTCCAACATAAATAAAGTGGCTAGCTTATCCAACAAGTCCTAGCATTTGAATAATTGGTTCTCCATGCCTAGGAGTAGCAATAAGTCTTCCCTAATGTAAAGGATGAATTACAATCCAGTATTTTATAGAGTTTCGTAATAAATTACCTTTTTATCCTACAAATAATTATACTCGAAAGAAGCTTCCTCTAAATAAAAATCAATCTCCTTTCTCTTCACTTCTTCCTTACTTACTCTCTTTCTTTTACATAGTTTTCTTTTTCTTAGATCCAATGCTCTGAATAAAGGTTATGGATACTTCGCGTAGATAAGTGATGAAAATATTGATATCACCTCTAGCCCTATTAGGTTAATCGTTGGGAGTGATGTCAATGACCATAATGACGTGTAAGAAAGCTAGGAAAAACATGAAATGAGTTGAATTTCAATTGATGAGCCAACTGAGATAATTAATGTTGGGACAATGACAACCTTAAGGTATTGAAAATTAGAGGAAATTTGAAAGAAGACCAAAAGGCAGAAATGACCACATTACTATCTAAATATTAAGATGTGTTCGCATGGTCTTATGAAGATATGCCCGGATTAGATCTATCAATTGTGGTCCATTGTTTACTTACACGAGAGGATATCAAACCTAAGAAATAGAAGTTAAGAAGGTTTTAACCAAATGTCCTTTTGAAGATTAAGGAAGAAGTTAGAAAAATACTGAAATTCAACTTCATTGAGGTATCTAATTATCTTAAGTAGGTAGCCTACATTGTGCCAGTAATGAAGAAGAATGGAAAAGTTAGAGTGTGCATAGACTTTTAAGACCTTAATCAAGCAACCCCTAAAGATAATTTCCCCTTGCCTCATATTGATGTCTTAGTCGATAACACAACTGAAAACTATCTTTTCTCTTTCATGGATGGATTCTCCGGATATAATCAAATTCGAATGTTTGAAGAAGATAAAGCCAAGACAACATTTATTACAACTTAGGGCATATTTTGCTACAAAGTAATGCCTTTTAGACTAAAAAATGATGGGGCAACTTATCAAAGGGCCATGGTAGCAATTTTTCATGACATGATGCACAAAGAAGTTGAAGTATATGTTGATGATATAATTGCAAAGTCTAAGGAAGGAGAAAATCATGTGGATTATCTAAGGTGATTGTTTGATAGGTTGAGAAAATTCCAGTTGAAGCTTAACCTAGAAAAGTGTACCTTGGAAGTGACTTCAAGGAAATTGTTGGATCTTATAATCAGCTAGAGGGGCATCGAAGTAGACTCTGATAAAGTCAAAGCAATAGTTGACTTGTCCCCTCCACGCACACTCAAAGAAATCAGAGGCTTGTTGGGCCATTTAAACTATATAGCTCGATTCATATTTGAACTTACAGACAAGTGTCATCCCTTATTTAAGTTGTTGAAAAAGAATGCTAAGATCAAGTAGGATAAAGAGTATGAGCAAGCCTTTATAATGATCAAAGAATAACTCATGAACCCTCCAATTTTGGTAGCCTAAAAACTTGGGAGGCTTTTATTTCTATACTTGACAATATTACTAGAGTCTATGGGGTGCATGCTTGGCTAGAAAGATGAGGAAATAAAAGAACAAGTTGTATACTACTTAAGCAAGAAATTCACTAAAGGGGAATAGAAATATTTAGAAATTGAAAGAACCTGTTGTGCTTTGGTCGGGGTAGTGCATCGGCTAAGATAATATACACTCTACTACTAAGTTGAATTGCTGACTCAATACAATCCCCTGAAGTACTTGGTAGACAAACCAGCCCTAATTAGCAGAATCTCAAAGTGGCAAATGTTCCTATTAGAGTTTAATATTACGTATGTGAACCGGAATTTAGTCAAAGGATAAGCTTTAGTAGATTAGTTAGCAGAAAATCCCTCCGATAGTACCCCCTAAGAGATACAAGGCAATTTCCTCGATGAGGATATGTTATGACCTTAAAGGTGGCCTAGTAGGATTACCTAAAATTTTCATATCATGTGTGCACCCATGATTTGAAAATTATCTTGCAAGTCAGAGATTGTAAAATTCTAAACAATTAGTCACTAAATTTTTTATTTATTTATTTTTTATTCTTAATTAAGTTACGACCACATATATGTGACTATGGATATTTGATAAACCACAGTCCATTAGAATTACAGAGAATCGGTATCTCTTATCAAATAATAAGATTAGGTAGTAAAGTTCTAAAACTAAAACTCAAACTTACTAAAGTCACAAAATTTAAATGTAGTATTAATAATTATATATATAATAATTCAAATGAACTATACAGTTTGTCCTTAGATTTTAACTTTTATGCATCTCGACGTTGGCACTCAACTCTCAGTTCTTAACCTATGCTTGATCATCTAGCAACCTGCAAGAGAAAACTATTGGGGAGTAAGCTACAAGAGCTTAGTGAGTTACCCCTTATACTATACCGGCAAACAAGTTATTAAACAATTTATTACTAAACATATGAATGCATGAATAAGCAGTATGCCAAACAGTATATATGCAGTTGACCGGTGCTGCATACAACATCGGATTTAATGCCCTCCGAAGTAAGGGTTGGAGATATATTGGCACTAATCACAACCGGGCTTTGGCACCTGGGTTTTTAACCTTATATAATTATATATATATAAATTCTCTGTTTCACAAAATAGGTTTAAATTTCCAATAGTCAATAGTATACAAATATCCAAGTCTAGTAGTGAGGTAGCTCTTGTAGTCCACGCTCACACCTTACAGCGGTGGTGTAAACCCTAGGAGAATCAGTAGTTGAACCCTAACTCAAGTTTGAGTGCCCTACACTGTACAATAAGTCAATAAGGCTAGTAACAATAAAAGATTACGAAATTTAATAAATAAAATATAACATTGATAACAAAACTCTAGGAATTGATCAAAACTCTAAATTGCATAGTAAAAACCTTAAAACTGACTTACACACCATCAATCAAAATTGACTTCGAATTTGTTTAAAACCCTAAAATTATAAATATAAACCTATAAAATAGTTAAATATTACTCAATAGTGATAAAATTATAGTCGATTGCAATTTTCGACTAAAACACCTATTAGTGTGAAATTATAACAAAATCGCTACAATAACTTGTAAAAATTATAATTGTAGTGGGTACTAATTAAATTGATAAAATTTCACAAAAATTTAAAAATTAATTTATGATGAAAATTTTTATAATTTATATGATTTGAAAAATTACACATATTTATCATTGATTTTTATTTTCCTTCTCATTCTTTTTCAATTTATCTCTTTTCTCACTTTCTTTCTTTCTTCAATTGCCACGTTCAGAATTTGGAAAACAAAGATCCAAATTAAGCAGCCCACGTGAGCAAAACAAATTGCCATGTGTTAATCTTAAATAAAAAGAAAAGATTACAAATGATTATTTTTGTTTTATCTACATTAATGCAAAAGATTAGAAAGTAACTTAGCTTAAATTTTAAGCTACCAATCATGTGAGCAAGGGGAGAAAATATAAATCTAGAAAAAGAAAAAAAAATTCTGCACAAACACAAAAATCTGGGAAGCAAACCGTAAGGGAGAGAAAGAAAAAGAAAGAAGGAAAAGAAGAAAGATAGGAAGAAGAAAAGAAGAAGGAAAAGAAGAAGAGAAATTAAATAAATAGGTAAGTAATTATTCTAGTAGTATAGATGTATAATATGTAGTATATACATGTATAAATATAGTATTTATTTTCTACGTATAACATTACTAATACATGTTTATGTGCATAAATATTTAGATTTAATTTTATATATGTATAAGGCTAGGTATGTATACATCTATGTACATAGGTATATGGAAGAGTATGTATTATGTATTTTTTAAAATACCTATAATTAGTACTAAGTAATTTCATTTAATAACTATAGTATATATATATGTGTGTGTGTACCGTAAACTATATATATATGTACCCATGTATAAATTATTTTCGTGTATGTATATAGGTACTCGTATAGTATATATATGTAGTAGTACATTTCTATAAATAATAATATATGTATATAAGACATATAATATAGAGTATATGCTTTATGGTATACGACATAATATATGTATAATATACAGTATACATACTATATAACAAATACTATATAAATATATATATATATCAAATATATAAAATAGGAATAGGTATTTGTAGATTATTTATATATATCTAAGTATTCGGAAATTATATAAGTATATTATTATATATAAATACAAATACATGAATATATATATATATATATATATACATAAGAGTAGGTTTATTTTCATATAATAAGTATATACATATATATAGCATATAACATATATTATATATATATACTATATTGAAAATATATATAGATATATATATGTATGTATAAATCATGAAGTTATAAATACTAAGAAAATGAAAAATAATAAAAATAATAAAGGTCATAATAATAATAATAATAATCATAATAAAGTAAAAATCTCAAAAATAGGAAAATATGCTCAAAATAATAAAAATATCAAATATATGATTTAAATACTTATTAAATTATAAATATGTTAAGAAAAAACGAAAATTAATATTTTATAATTTTTAAACTTAAATATGAATTTTTGTGATATTTTTATATCATAATTTAAACTACGAGTCACAATGTTTAAAACGGACCTCGTTACGAGAAAATACGCTCGAAAATGATTAAAATGGATTATAAGTTCATAACGATCAGAGCTAAAACAAAAAAGTTACACGTAATTTGATAAAAAGCTCGAATTGACAATCTCATGTAATTAGGTGAAATAGACCTTACAATTGTAATACTAATTAGCTTTAAATTCCCAAACTTACAAAATTTTCATTATTTTCAGGTGATTTCGATATCGACCTTGAGCTACCCCTAAACTACTACGACCCTTAAGCTAGCTATGGCTGAGTGAGTTTTTTCTTATGATTCTATACTTGTTTGTGCTTGTAGTTAGTGAGTCTAAATTATGATTTATAAATGAATGTGTATAGGGTTGGGTTATGCTTGTACATGGTAATTGTTGTTGATAGTGAATTTACTTTAAACTTCAGTAATATAATGATTTTTGTACAATAGATTCAATAGATTGATTGTTTGTGGCTTGGAATGATCACTGAATAAATAAGACTTAATGATATTCGACTAGAAAAACTTAACTTGGATCATGCATAACTCATGCACTGCATAACTAATTTCGGTAGTCACATTACATAGAGGTAGCGAGAGGCCATACGTGGGTTGATTATTGATTGTTATGGATTTCGTACGGTGCATACGTGCGATATAACCTTACCCTGGCCCGCGGGATGACTAGGCGGTTGGGACTAGGCGTTGGAGGCACCAACCGCTGGCTAAGGGTCGAGTCTAGAGGCCTTCGTTTAGGGGTGAGTGAGGGCTACGGGAACCTACTCACAATCATATGTAGAACTCATTTTGATAAAGTGGGTAATGGATGTACCATTACATTTTGAATGCGAAACGCGGAGTTTCGTTAAGAAATAAGTTCTAATATGATACCTAGATCTAACTGTTTTGATGAATCTCCAACCTTAACTTTGGAGGGCGTTAAATCTGAGTTACATGCAATACCTGGTCACCTGCATGTATTTGTTTGGCACACTGTTTGTCATGCATTCATTTAATTGAACTTAACTGTTGTATAAACATGATTACTGTATGGTTGAGGAAAATTATCTCACTAAGCTAGTTAGCTTATACATTTGTAGTCTTTTTTCGCAGGCCGACCTTTTTGTGGAGTCGGGTCATTGCATGCCCGAGGTTAGTTTTCTACACGGGGTCAATGAGGGAGCTGAATGAGATCAGGGAGTACTTCTAATAGTTTATAGATTTGAATATGTAGTTGTTATGCTAGTTGAACTCAAGACATGTTCCAAACTTTGTATTTATAAACTCTTATTTAAATAGATTATGTGTTATATTTTTTGTATAATATTATTATTTATCATAAAATGATATTACTTAAGCTTACGCACTCTTAGTAGTTAGTAGTAACTATAGCTTTGTATATCGTATAAAAAGGTCGTCGATTGTAAGGGAATTCAATCTGCAATCCTTTGTACGATATACGGTGACTGCCACGACTAGCCTCTCTCGGGTCGTGACAAGTGGTCTTTAGACGTGATCCCCAGCCACCCACGGTTAGCGTCTTTAGCGCCAATAGAACCCGCGAGCCAAGGGTAGGGTTTTATTGTACTAATGCTCTTGTACTGTACTAATCAAATCATGTGGGAATCCATCCCTCCAAGGCCTTTTATTACCAACCGCGTAAGGTGACAGCCAGAACATTATATGCAATATTTGTGCTCTATGCATGATCCATTTAATTTTAGTTGAGTTAAATATGATTAAGTCAATTTATGAGGTGGTTAAACATTATCAACAAATCATTCAAATTATGCAACAATCAATTATATATCTAAATCTTCAACTATCACATTTAACAGTATTTTGCACAGTAATAAATCAATATTAGTCATATGCATAACCCGAAACCCCATGCATCAAGTTATTAATATTTAATTCATGTGCACTAACTACAAGCACAAAATAAGTATAGAGTCATCGAGAGTACTCGCTTGGTCATAAATGATGTTAAGGATTATAATAGTCTAAAGGTAAGTCGGTCTCGATCTTAGGATCACTTAACATTAAGGAAATATGAAAAGTAGTAAGTTTGGGAATTAAATAACTAAACTAGCATGCTAAATTATACTGTTTACTTAAATCGATTATTGATTTACGTGAAATCATCGATTCTAGCTTTTTATTGAATCACGTATAATTTTTTCGTTTTAGCTCGGATCGTTATGAACTTATAGCCCATTTTGATCGTTTTCGAGCGTATTTTCTCATAGCGAGGTCTGTTTTAGACATTGTGACTCACAGTTTGAATTGTGATATAAAAATATCACAAAATTTCTTATTTTAATTTTAAAAAAATTATAAAATATTAATTTTATCTTTTTCTTAATATATTTATGATTTAATAATTATTTAAATCATATAATTGATAATTTTATTATTTTAAGCTTATTTTACCTTAGTTACTTGTTTTTACTTATTTTTGAGATTTTAGACTTATTAAAATTATTATTATTATCATTATTACTTTTATTTTTATTATTTATTATTTTCTTATTATTTATTTGTATTTTACGATGCATACTCATATACATACTTATCACTATATTTGATTAATTTTTCTAATTTACTTAATTAGTAATTCCTAAATTATGGTAATATATATATATATATATATATACCTACTTCTTACATATTTATGAATTTATTTTAGTTAGTAGATATTATTATATCATATATATATTCGGTGTACTACATATATATACGATATGTTATATGCCATATGTAGACATATGTATATATTTATTTTGTGAAAACAATAAATACTTATTTGACATACTCTTATGTACACATACATATATTCATGTTTTTTTTTATTTCTACACATGTATACTCATATGTATATAAAATATAGTTTACATGTGTACATAAATATATAACTACCGAATACATAAATATATATAGATAATATACAAATACTTATACTTATATCTATACATATAAAATAAAGATTGTACACATATATGCATACTTAGCCAACTTCACGTATACACTATATATATATATCTATATTTATTTTGTAAAAATACTTAATACATATTATATGTAGTCTTATGGATACATACTATATACACCTACCGTATATTATACCTATATACATACATGTCTATATACATATCTTTATGCATACATATATATCTTAACTTATCTACTTATGCATACATACATGTCTAGGTAATGAAATATTTAATAAAATACAATACAAATACTTAATAGATACATGTACATACCATATCATATATATATATAATATACATATATACTGTTAAAATACTTTTACTTACCTAATTATAATTGATTTTCTTCTTCTTTTCTTCTTCCTTCTTCTTCTTTTTTTTTTTTTCTTATTCTTCTCCTTGTTCTTATTGGTTTGGTTTTGGTTTATTTTTACTTTGCTTTTCTTTCTTTGTGTTTTGTTTTTCTACTTTAAACTTTCAGTTTACTCTTCCAGGATTTTAGGGCGTGAATGCTACTGATTTTGTGAAGCATATAATATAAAAAAATAGAGAAGCTTATCCTCTTCATTTAGGTATTAATTAGGATTAGATATTTACATTATTACTTTATCCTTTCTCCCTTAAATTGTGACACATGTACATCTCTTTTATGCACATGGGTTGCTGAATTTTTGCAGCCGAAATTTATGTGTAAGGTAAGGAAAATAGGAGAAAAGAAGAAAAGAAAAGAAAAGAAGGAAAAAGAAGAAAAGGAAAATAGAAAAATGAAAGAAAAAAGGATATTAGAAATAATTACATGTAATTTTTCTAAACATAAAAATTATAAAAATACTCATCATAAATTAATTTTAGAATTTTGTGAAAATTTGTCAATTTAATTGATACCCGTTACAATTATAATTTTGTATAAGTTATTTTAACGATTTCGTTAAAAATTTTACGCGATTACGCGATTTAGTTGATAATTGCAATCGACTACAATTATATTACTATTGAGTGATATTTAATTGTTTTATAAGCTTAAAGTTATAATTTTAGGGTTTCGATCAATTTCGGGTTCAATTTCGGGTAGTTGTGCATAAACCGGATTTAGGGTTTTAGTATGTGATTTAGGGTTTTTATTACTTATAATATATCTAAATTTACAATTTATTAAATTTTTATCTTGCTCGGTTTTAATGACTCATCAAGTCATCTACAGTATTAAGGTTTAATTCTACTCTTAAATAGCTAAATTTACGGGGTTTACAGAATGTCTTAACAGTTGAAGGAAGCTCTAATAAAGGAGAAGATGATGAGCTACTGAAATGGAAGATGTTCTTCGATGGGGCAGTCAGCGTGTCTGGGTCTAGAATTGGGACAATATTAATATTCCCTAAAGGTACTCAATACCTTATGGCTATAAGGCTTGTTTTCCCATATACTAATAATATCGTTGAATATCATTAGACTCAAAATGGCCCTAGATAAAGACATTCAAGAATTAGAAGTATATGGGAACTCTTCACTCGTTATTGGCCAAGCTTAGGAAGAGTATAAGACAAAAGATTCTTAACTAGTACCTTATCACTGGCATTTGACTGAATTGACAGGGAAATTCAAAGCAATCACTTTCAATTACGTATTGAGAACTCAGAATCAATTTGCTGATGCCCTAGCTACTTCAGCATCTATGATCCGGATATCTAGTAGAGTCGAGATTTAGCCCCTTACTATTGAAATTAAAGATAAACCTACCTTCTATCTAATGATTGAGGGTACAAATGACCAAAAGCTGTAGTACCATGATGTTTACATTTCCTGAAGAGGTTGATAAGAAGGATAGAAGGATGATTAGGAGATTGGCTACTCAATTGTTAATAAGCGAGTTTACTTTATACTAATGCTCTTTTGACGATACACTTTTAAGGTGTATGGACGACAAGGAGGCTAAGAAGTTAATGAGAGAAGTACACAAAAGAGTATGTAGCCCTCACATAAATGGTTACATGTTGACTAAGAAAATTATGAGGCTAGGGTATTATCGGTCAACAATGGAAAGTGATTGCATTGAACACGTCAGGCATTATCACTTATGCCAAGTTTATGCAAATAAGATAAATGCCCCACCTCAAGAACTACATATACTCTCTGCATCATGGCCATTTTAAATGTGGGGCATAGATATCATCGGCTCAATTACTCCAAAAGCATCCAATGGGCATCGCTTTATACTAATCGACATCGACTACTTCAGTAAATAGGTTAAGGCATCGTCTTACTCGAGCATTGCTAAAGGGGTTATAGTTAAGTTCATCAAGAGAGATATCTTGCCTCAATAAGGGACCCCATAAACGATCATCACTGACAATGGCACCAATCTTAACAACAAGCTTATGTTAGAATTATACCGATAGTTCAGGATCATTTATAGGAACTCTACTCCTTATCGACTCCAAATGAATGTAGCCTTTGAAGTAGCCAACAATAATCTCAAAAGAATCATTGAAAAAATGGCTATTATATATAAGGACTTGCGTGAGATGAAACCATTTGCACTTATGGCTTATTGAACTTCCATCAGAACATCGATTGGGGTAATACCTTACTCTTTGGTATAGACACTGAAGCAATGTAACTAGTAGAGGTTAAGATCCTGTTGCTTAGGGTACTATCATAAACTTAGTTAGACTAAGCTGATTGGGTAAAGGAATGCATCGTGTAGTTGAATCTAATTGATGAGAGGAGATTAATAGCCCTGTGTCATAATCAGTGTTATTAATAAAGAATGGCTTAAGCTTTCAAAAAAAGGGTACAAACTAGAAACTTCAAAGAGGGTTATATGGTATTGAGAAAGGCTCTCCCCAATGCATAAGGCTCTAGAGGAAATTTGCTCCTAATTATGGAGGCCCTTAAGTCATGAAGCGAGTATTACTAGGAGGGGCTCTAATTTTGTCCCAAATGGATGGTCTAGATTTGAGAGACCCTGTAAATGTTGACGCTATAAAATTGTACTACCCATGAGAAGTTAATGGAAAATTTTGCTCAAAACACAAAAATGCCAGTCATTTTGAATGTCATTATGGTTTAATTTTCATTATTTGCAAGCAAAGTTGGTATCCTTAGCCATTGATGACATTAGAATAATCACCCTCTCCATTAAAAGGTCCAATTCCCCTTACTCCATTCAACCCATATATTGAAAACACGAGAGAAGTTGAGAAGTGAGATCTAGGACATTAGTAATTGATGAAACTCTTTAAAATACTTTATTACGGATTAATCCCCCTCGACGAGGAGTTTTTATTGTCTATTTTTTAAGGAAGCATGAAATTCAAGTAAGCTATCACCCCATAGTAGATATTCATTAGTTAGGAATAAGGGCTTTGGTTCATAAAAGTTCCAAAAAGACAAAAACAGTAGTGGCATTTTGCATTGAGTTAATTTCCATGATTTCTCTAAAAGGGCCAACAAAGTCTCAAACATTTTGTATTAAGATCATTTGGTTTGACAATAAAGGATCAAAGAATGAGCTAGTTAATTCTAATTGGGCTTTTTAAAAAAGGTTTGACAGTTTAGGTGCTATCAACAAAGACTAGGTAAGTACTTCCATACAATGTTAGCACACCGATTTTTGAAAATTACATTTGCATTTAGACTATGACCAGTTTTTACTCCTAACAGTCTTTTTTAGCCAACCCATAAGGCACTCACCTTTTGCTTTTGATGTTTAGCTAGCCTTTAAAGGCATAATCTTAACTCAATTTCTCTTTGTAGTTCTCTAGCCAGCCTATAGGGCACTTCTCCCCCTCAATTTTCATAGGGCACTTCTCTTCATTAGTTCCTTTTGACAAGCCCATAGGGTACAGCTTTAAGTTTAGCTTAGGGTTGCTAGTCCCTGAGAGACACTCTTACCTAAGTTAGTAAGCTTAAAGGGGCATGACCAAGTTCTTTAGATCAATCCTAACTTAAGGTTGCTAGTCTTTGAGAGATACTCTTGCCTAGGTTGGTGAGCCTAGAGAGGTATGACTAAGTTCTTTATATCGATCCTAACTTAGGGTTGTTAGTCCTCGAGAGATGTACCTGCCTATGTTAGTAAGCCTAGAGAGGCACAACCAAGTTCTTTAGACCATCCTAGCTTGGTGTTGCTAGTACTTGAGAGATGCTTCAGCTTAGGTTAGTGAGGCTAAAGAGGTACAACCAAGTTCTTTAGATTGATCTCAGCTTAGTGTTGCTAATCCTCGAGAGATGCTTTAGCTTAGATTAGTGAGCATAGAGAGGCATGACTAGGTTCTTTAGATTGATCCTAGCTTAAAGTTTCTAGTCCTCGAGAGATACTCCTACTTAGGTTAATGAACCTAGAGAGGCACGACCAGGTTCTTTAGAACAATCCTAGCTTAGGGTTGTTAGTCCCCGAGAGATGCTTCTGCATAGGTTAGTGAGCCTAGAGAGCCATAGCCAAGTTCTTTAGGTCAATTCCAGCGTAGGGTTACTTATCCCCTAGAGACATTCTTACCTAGGTTAGTGAGCCTAGAAAGGTATAACCAGGTTTCATTTCTTCACTAAACCTTTAGTAGATCAAGTTTAGGATAACTAGTTAGTCATTATAAAGTCTTCCTTAAGGCAAAAATAGTGTTTTTTTTTTTTTTTTTTTTTTTTTTATCTTTGTGGCAAAGTTCAAACTTCATCACAAAGAGGGGCAGTTGTAGACACCTAATTTTTGTCTTATTTATTTTATTTTATTTTAATAGGATAAGTGGTCCTAAATTAGGGAAAATACAAAAAATAGAAAAATAAGAAATTTAGGAAAAATTTCAAAAATAAGAAGTTAAAGAAAGCCCAAAAAAATAAGAAATTTAAAAAAATACAAATAAATATAAAAATAGGAAAAAGCATAGAACAAATTAGGAAAAATATCAAAAAATAGGAAAATAGGAAGAAACACAAAAAAAATAAGAAATTCAAAAAATAAATAAAATGAAAAAATTTAGAAAATTGAAAGATCCACAAAAATTGAAATAGAAAATTTAGGGAATTTAGAAAATAATCATTTAGTAGAATAGATTTTTAAATTTGAAAAAGAAAGACCGTTGGGCTTGAGCTTAGATTTGAATTTAGCCCAAGTTGGCTTGATTCATATGTACAATTTAATTGCACATATGGACAAGCCATAGTCGAGCAGCCTAATGGATAAGTACATAGACTTAGCATTGGGTTTAAGCATGAGGTTAGGGGTTTGAATCTTGGCAGAAGCATGGGAAAGCCCTTTTATTTTTCAGCTGATATACTACACTCATTGCACTGCTACATATCATGAACTCATTACGCTATGTATCCTAACATGTGGAAGCTTCAGGTTGATGGCATTGACATGGCACTACTTCAGCCCCTTTTTCCCTCCCTTTCCTTCCTTTTTCTCTCCCTTTCCCTTTTTTTTTCCCTTGATTTTCCTCCACTTTCCCCAACTACACAACTTTAACCCCTTCACTTTGGCCCTAGATTTTGCACAATTTCCTTAAACACACCAATTAATGGTGTAATTTCATCCTTCGCATGGCCTACTTCGAATTGAATGAAAGAGCAAGACCAAATTCATCCCCTTAGATGGTAAAATTGAGCTCCAAAAGTTAAAAAAGAACTTAAATTTTGAATGTTTTCATTTATCTAAATTCAAGCTTTCTAAGCTTAATTAGGTTACTTTGTGCGTAAATAGGGGTCTTAGGTTGGTTTCAAGGTACGGACGAGCATTAGAAATCATCACAAACACTCTCTCTCTAGTTACACACACATACTCTCTCTCTCCTCGATTCTCTCTCTCTACTCAAATTCGAGCATAATTACCACTCAAGTTAGGTTACCCACAGCACGAGCTCTTTATTCCACCAATCCTCTCCCCTGGTCATGCCCCCTAAGTCGCATCACCAACCTTTACTATCGAAAACCCTAACCACCTTACCCTCTCCACTTTGAACCACCATGTAGGGTGGTTTTCAAGTAGTGTCATCATTGCAGCCACACCCACAATACTCCTAAACCTAACACCACACTCCAACCTCACCTCCAGCAACATATACCATGTATGGCCTACCACTATCGCTACCCTCCACTTTGTAGCATTAGCAAAACTACCCCCAATGGCTACAACATCCTTTCTAACCCCCCATATCCCTAATCCAAAATGCACAAATCCCTTTTCCCCTACTTGATTCCATAGCCAAATCACCCCGAATCAATCCTCACGTGTGCAACTAAAGGAGAGCTTGGAGACGACCTGACCCAATCCAACGATCTGACTCGTGACTTGATACATGTTACATTCCGATCTCCCAAGTCTGACCCGCATGTCTAAACAACACTTAAGCATAGCCATTTTTTTTTCTTTTATATATATTTATTTATTTTCCTTTTTATTATTTTGTTTTGTTTATGTAGTTATTGTATTTGTAATGAGAAAGTAAAAAAAAAACAAAAGGAACAAAAGAAAGAAAAAAAAAAACGAGAAAAAGGGAAAAAAAGGAAAAAGTAGTCAATTTATTTATTTTTTTAGTTTAATAGATAAAATGATAAAAATTGAATAAAAAATAATAAAAAATAAAAATAAGTAAATAAGCTAATGAATAAAAATTATTTTTAACACTTAGAAAAATCATGTTTTCCATGATAAATAAAAAATAATTGCACTTTAGAACTTTCTAAAATATAAAATTTCCAATTTTGGACTTTCTTTTTTAGAAATTTTCTTAAATAAATAAAAAATTAATTAAAAACGTAAATCCTGCGTTTTTTCGAATTAAAACAAACCCAATGCACTAAATATTTACAAAAAGAACTACATACATCTAATCTCGAATAGTGGGTACGTAAGTACCTATGGGGCGATGATAAAAAATAAAAACCCTATTTTTCCCTTGTTTTTTTTTAGTTTAGATTACTTTAGTTATCCAATTAGAGTAACTAATAATTGAGTTCTATTTTGTATATTTGAAAAGTGATTTTTTAAGATTAAAATTAAATTTGGAAAATTAGTGGTAACTATAAGGGTTTAAAATTCCTAACCTCTAGATCTAGATCTCTAGTTTCAAAAACCATTTTTATAAAATTGGTTTAATTGATAAACTAGTAGCTAAGTTATAATTAATCTACTCAATTAGTTATAGCTTAACTCTTTTTCTTAGCTTTGGTCAGGTGGCGACTCTAATATTTTCAAATTAAAAACCAGTTCTCTTTAAACCTTAATCGAGGGTTAGTATTAAACGCGTAAGGTTTAGTATCAATTGGTTTAGAAAAAACCTAATTTATGAAAATTAGGAGGTGAAAAACCAGGCTCGACACATAGCATCCTTAAACTAGTGGACAGACTAAGCTATCAAATGGAGAGTTAAAGCAAATTTTGGAAAAAAACTATTAGCACTTCAAGTCAAATGATGCATTGTGGGCTTATATAGCCTATAGAAACCCTATAGAAATGTTCCTCTATCAAATGATTTATGGGAAAGCTGTCATCTCCTAATTGAAATTGAGCATAAAGCATATTAGGTCATTAAATTCCTAAATCTTGATAAAAATTTAGTAGGAGACCATTGAATGTTGCAATTAGATAAACTAAAAGAATTTAGGAATGAAGCTTTCGAAAATGCTCAAATCTATAAGGGGAAGAAAAATAGGTAACACGACAACATGATAGTTTACAAGCCTTTCGAAGTGGGACAAAAGGTTCTCTTGTATAATGCTCAATTAAGGTTGTTTCCCAGTAAACTTCGGTCCAAGTGGGCAAGGCTATATATAATAATGGGAATACTACCTCATTGAGCAATTGAGGTTAAAGGAGAGGAGGGAGAAACATTTAGAGTAAATGGGCACATGTTGAAACCTTTCTTTGAGACGAAAGAAGATGAACCAGTATAAAGAATTAGTTATTTAGAGGACCCACCATGAAGCAACACCAAAAGGCCAGGCTTCTAGCTTAAAAACAAACGCTTAGCAGGAGGCAACTCGACCTACCATCTTTTCTTATATTTTTAATTAGTTTATGAATCTTTTTAATTTCAAAGTCTTTTTAGTTATGTCTCTTACATGTTACATAGGCACATGTGAATAAATCAAGGAAAGGTCGATCCATCAATTTGGAGACATCATCAAGAATTTCAGAGGGGAATTGAGAATTCAGAGCATACTAAGAAACCAATGGAGTCTTGTTCTAACCTTTTTCTTCTTTTAACCTTTAAGCATGCATGAGTTGCATTACTAAAAATATTTCTTGAACTTAAAGTTTGGTGTAGGAAATTTAGACATGGACATCGAAGTTGTGTTGTTTTAATTGGG
Source organism: Lumnitzera littorea (assembly GCA_024138015.1). Lineage (NCBI taxonomy): Eukaryota > Viridiplantae > Streptophyta > Magnoliopsida > Myrtales > Combretaceae > Lumnitzera > Lumnitzera littorea. Next base: position 70,006,500 of record JAMXBB010000002.1, on the reverse strand, counting down.
CTTTAATGACTTAATTGAATTCATGCTAAGTTATCTCTTCTGTATAGCTAGAAGATAGTTTTCTCTAAAAAGTTGGATCCATTTTCCTTGATGCTCTACACTTATATTCAAGGATGTTATCATTTTATAAAATTTGCTTGAAATAAAGTAGGAGGAACTAATTAGGACCATACTTTTGAAAGAAGTCCCTTGTGAATAAGTCATGAATAGTTCTCAAAACTTTGTAATCAATTCATGGTATCTTTGCTTTATTTAATTATGCTCAATTTAGTCATAGTTTAGAGAGTTGGAGTTAAGGAAATGTTTTGGCTAGGTGTTTAGTTTTTGTGTTTTTGGAAGTTGCCATGTATATATATACCATTCTTTTGAGGAATTGAGTGGTCTATTAATGTGGTGTGAATTGAAGTGGATGCTAGATTTTACCTAAATGTTCCCCTGCTATGGACAAAGAATGCCTAAAAAGAAAGAGAAGAAAAGCTGAAAAAGGCAATGATGGGATTCAAGAAAAAATCATTACAAATCAAAGTCATGATCCCATCACAAAAGAGAAATAAAGTTGGAAAGGGAAGAAAGAAAGTGAAAGAAAATAGAAAAGGGAAGAAAAAGTTGAAAAATCCAAAAATCTAAAAAGAAAATAATAGGTAAGATACAAAAGTCATTCTAAAAGTTAAGGAGGCAAAGTAAGGTACAATTCAGTGGTCACTCTCTTTTGGCATGGTTCATGCCTCGTAGGGAGTAGTAATTGCTCTACTGTGTAAACTGATGGGTTATTGACTATCGGCCCAATTACTTACGCATACCTTAGAGCCTCCAGTCCCTCACCCGAAGGATTCTTTCTCGTTAACTAACTAATAACTAGAAATAGTATGTTGAAAGAGGATGGCTGAATTCCCTAGGAGCTCTGGGTGGTTATACTATGCTCTATTTGTTATCGTGTGCCAATGTTGACTTTCCCCTAGTTGAAACCTTTGTGTCGAGTGATCAGACTTTCACTGCCGAGAGTCTCCAGCTGAGTAAATGCAACTAGCTCCTAGCTAGGTGCTTTTCTTTTAGCTTCCTTCTAACTCTTATGGTATCTTTTCACTTCTAGGCTTTCTTGTCACTGTAACACCTCGATTCCTCTCACCTATTATGCTTAGAGAAACCTTATACAGATCCAATGTTACACTGCTACCTGTCCTCTTCATCTAACATTGTACTATTTTTCCCTTTTTATCTTTTGTCCTTTTTGCCCCTTTTGGTATGTATAAGGAATCCCTTTTTTGTATATACCTTCTTGTAGTTTCTTTATTTGTAATGTTGCCCTAGGGAGTTACTATAAATAGTTCCTTCCCCTTGTAATCCAGGATTATCTCACTTTACACATAGACATTGAATATATGATTCTTGCAAGACAACCCTCTATAAGTCCACTTTCATACACTTTTATCTAATCTTACCAAGTAACTTAGGATTAGTGGTGGGTAGACCTTGACATTAACTTATGCATCATATCAAGTAAAGTGTCAAGTCATATTGTGTTTGTTAGTGTGTCATATCCTTTGAACAACTTTACGTCAACTACTTTAATTAGTTTGTAGACCCACTTACTTTGTTTTCTTTGATATCTTGAAGGACCCATCCATTCATATCTGCAACAGTAAATCCTAGTGATAATTGAGCTCCTAGACACATTATATAATCTTGGTTTGAGAGCTTGAGATTGTGACCGAAAGCTGTGTAGTATTTATGTGTGTATAAGGATTTCTTGTATGGAGAGTATTTTTAAAACCTCATTGTGAGAATGTTGAACTTGAGTGTTTAAGGAGAAATTATTGATGCAAAGAGTGATGCTCATGGTTGTAGTCATGTGACCTAACAAACACCGTATACTATTGATGAGTAAATACAATACCTTGTTACTATTGTGGCTAATTTACCTGCTTTGGTATAGAGAGTTCTAGAGACTAGGTTGTGGAAGAGAGTTGTTGAACAAGGTTGAGAGATGAGAGATAGGTTGAGAAGGTAGATGAATGAAAGAGCACCAGAAGCCTTTCCTGTGAACTAAGCAATACCTCATCATGCCAATAGAGCCGTAGGAAGAAGATTAGAGTTAGACAAAATGGAAGAGTATGAAGAAGAAGAGGAGCAATATTTTGGAGTCGACGAGTGTGAGCTTAGAGCTCCTAAGGGAATTAAACACCTCAAGGTACAAATTTCGAGCTTCAACGGGTTTGGTAGTGCTGACAACTAATTAGATTGGGAGGAGAAGAAAGAAAAGATATTTGATTTTTATGATTATGAAGACGTTGTTCACATTTGAGTGGCTACATTGGAATTTTCTAGATATGCGGCAATGTAATGGAAGAAGTTGCAGAATGTATGCATGAGGACCATACAAGAAGTCCGGACATGAAACGAAATGAAGAGAGTCTTGAAAAGTAGGTTCGTTCCTAAACACTACGTGCAAGACACTTTCAAACGACTTCAAGACTTAAGGCAAGGTAACAAATCAGTAGATAACGATGTCCAAGAGTTTTAATTGCTTATGATCCGATGTGATGTCGACAAACCTAAGACACGAACTATAGCATGATTCATCTTTGGGCTTTGGACTGAGATTAGTAACATCGTAGAGCTATAGAACCTTACAACTCTAGATGAAACCATTCGAGTGGCATAGAGAGTTGAAAGGTAGAGACGAAACTAGATTAGTTGGGTGCCAAGTTTCTAACTAATGTTGCTAAATAGGGGCAGCATATCGAGTCGACCATGGAATGACTAGGTATTAAATAGTTCTAAGGTGGAACGTCGAGGGTAGATGCCGAACTGACTAGAAGAAGGCCGAGGTAAAAGCAAGACTAAGGAATCTGAGATCTAAAGGGACTAAGGTTAGAGCTTATGAAGGAAAACTCGAGAAATCAAATGTTTTAAATGCCTTGTCTATGGACATGTGGCTAGTCAATGTCTGAACGATTGAGTCATGACTATAAAGGGAGACAATTCCTAATTTGAAGTAGAGAGTGTGAGTAAAGGAGAAGAAGAAGTGGGAGTTGATTAGATGCTAGAAGAATTTCAAGAAGACCCCGATGTTGAGACACCTTTTGAAGGCAGTAATGAGTATTGCTTTATCGTTCAACAATCTCTCAGTGCTTTTGTGGCTAATGAGAATGAGCAAAGAGAGAATCTCTTCCATACAAATTGCTGAGTGAATGGCAAGCTATGTACCTTGATCATTGACGGAGGCAATTGTACCAACGTCATAGCTCAAGGGGTAATCAGGGCTATGAATTTGCCGACCTTTGCCCACCCTCAACCATATAAGATTCATTAGCTGAACGAGAAAGGTAGGTTACACATTGTCGAGTAAGTTAGGGTACTGATTACCATTGGTGATAGGTATAGGGATGTAGTGTTGTGTAATGTCTTTCCTATATGCGCTTCTCACATATTACTCAGCCGATCATGGCTATTTAACCTAAGAGTATTACATGATGGATATAGGAACACCTACATATTCCAAAAGGATGGGAAGAAAATTATTTTGACCCCCATGAGTCCTAAGGAAGTGCAAGAAGCTCAGGAGAAGGTTGTTAGATCACTACAATAGAAAATCCTTAGTGATTTCCCAAGCTCAATTTGCCCAAGAAGCCTCGGCCGAAGACTTCGTACTCCTTTTAGCCAGGAGACTCTTGGAGGTTAGAGAAGCTGATAACTTACCTGCCAAAGTGCAGTAGCTACTTCAAGACTTTGCTAACCTATTCCCTACTGAGATGCCGAAAGGTTTACCTCCCCTAAGAGGTATTAAGCACTACATTGACCTCTAACCAAGAGTTACCTTACCGAACCAACCCCCTTACAGGCGTAATCTTAAGTAGGGAACTAAACTAAAGAAATAGGTAGATGAGTTGGTAGACTATGGATATGTCCATGAGAGCATAAGCCCTTTGTGTTATACCAATTGTGCTTGTGCCAAAAAAGGACGGAACATGACAAACGTGCATTGATAGCAGAGCCATTAATAAGATCACTATTAAATACCGTTACTTGATCCCATTACTTGATGATATGCTTGACGAGTTACATGGTACCTGCATCTTTTCTAAGATTGACCTGAAGAGTAGCTACCACTAGATACGAATGAGACCTAAGGATGAATAGAAGATGGCCTTCAAGACAAGGGATGGTCTTTTCGAATGGTTGGTGATGCCGTTTGGTCTGACTAACGCGCCGAGTACATTTCTACGGCTAATGAATTATGTGCTCAAAACGTTGATCGGAAAATCCATCATAGTTTATTTTGATGATATTTTAGTCTACAGTATCGACCTCATCACTTATGTTGAGCATTTAAGATAAGTGTTCAACATACTTTGCACCAAGAGATTATTCATTAACCTGAAGAAATGCATGTTCTGTTAAAATGAGGATGTATTCCTTAAATGTTTTGTTTTAGGGAAGGGAGTTTGAGTTGATGACAAAAAAGTCAGAGCTATTCTTAAGTAGCTAATGTCGATTAGTGCTGCTGTAGTTAGGAGTTTCCATAGTCTAGCTTCGTTCTATCAAAGATTTACTCGAAACTTCAATTCCATAACTATGTCGTTGATTGAATTGACTAGAAAGAACGTTGAGCTTAGGTGGTTAGAGAAAGCTTAGAAGAGTTATGTAGATGTGAAGTCTAAGTTGATGTCTACTCCAGTACTCACTTTGCTAAATTTGAAAAAGTTTTTGAGGTTGAATGTGATGTGTCTAGTGTCGGCATTGGTGTTGTCCTTATGTAAGAGCGCTAACCCATTGCTTACTTTAGCGAAAAACTTTAAGGTGCTGCCTTGAATTACTCAGCCTATGATAAGAAGTTCTATGCCCTTGTCCATACACTCTAGAACTGGCAGAATTATTTGTTGCCAAGAGAATTCATCTTGTATTCGAATCATGAATCTATCAAGCGTCTTCACGAGCAATAGAAGCTTTCTTGGCACCATGCTAAATGGGTTGAGTTCTTGGAGACCTTTTGTTATATCATCAAATATAAAAATGGGAGCACCAATACAGTGGCTGATGCTCTTTCTCGCCACCATACCTTCATCACAATGTTGCAAGCTAAGGTGCTTAGATTTGGCACCTTACCTGATCAGTATGAGCATGACCTACATTTTAGACCCTTAGTGGATTGGTGCAATGTTGGAGGAGCTACGGAAGGGTTTTACTTGAGTTAGGGGTTCATGATGAAGGGCAAACAGGTTTATGTATTGAATGGTTCAGCAAGGGAGCTACTCTTTCGAGAAGCTCATATCGAGGGTTTGGTCAGCCATTTTGGGGAAAAGAGTACAATTGAGATTTTGAAGGAGCATTTTTACTAGCTTGAGATGATGAAGGGTATATAGTGAGTACTTGAGAGGTGTAAGGTGTGTAAATATGCAAAGGGGAGGAGAGAGCCCTATGGAGAGCACACACCCTTACCAATTCTAGAGCAATTGTTGATCAATCTAAGCATGGATTTCATGCTTGGCCTTCCCTAAACACCGAGAAGACACGACTCAATCATGGCGGTAGTCAATCAATTCAATAAGATAGGCCACTTCATTTCCTACCACAGAACTAATGATGCTTTATTTGTCGCTAATCTCTTTTTGTAGGAAATTGTATGATTACATGGAATGTCAAGAAGTAGACTGTGACTCAAAGTTCATGAGCTTCTTTTGGAAGACCCTATGGAGGAAGCTTAGCACTAAGCTTTTGCTCAGTATTTCTTATTACCTCCGGACAAAGGCCAAATTGAAGTTGTGAATAGAACCGTTGGTAGCCTCTTGTACATAACTATTGGGAAAAATTCTCATGAATGGGACTTATGCCTGCCCGTCATTAAATTTACATACAACTACTCGACTCACAGATTAACTAGAACATCACCATTCAAGGTTGTTTATAGACTTAACCTAAACCTGACCTTGGATTTGATTAACAGTCTAACTACATAAGGGGAAACTCAATTCGGCCTACAGTATACTAAGGAATTCTAGACGTTACATCAGAAGATTGTTGAGCAATTGGCTAATATTGTGGCTCAACAAAAGAAAGTGAGAAGCTGTGGAAGGAGATGAGCCATTTATACCCTTAGGGACCTTATCTAGATCCATCTTAGCAAGGAACGCTTCCCTAGTAAGAGGATAAACAAACCATCTCCCTGAATGGATGGACCTTATAGGATCTTTAGGTGCATTAATGATAACACCTATGAGGTTGAACTACTCAAGGGTTTCGGCATATCTAGCACATTCAACGTCGTTGATCTGACTCCCTATGTGCCCGATGATGATGAAGATCATGATTTGAGGGCAAATCTCCAACAACCCAGGGGAGTTGATGGGTTACTGACTACTGATCTAATCATTCGTGCACGCCTCAAAGACCTCCAGTCCCTTACCCGAAGGATTCTTTCTTGTCAACTTGTAAATGACGAGAAACAGTATACTAAAGGAGGATGGCAGAATTTTGAAGGAGTTATACTATGTTCTATTTGTTATCATGTACCAATGGCAACTTTCCTCTAGCTAAGAGCTTTACGCCAAGTCACCAGAATTTCTTCGCTGAGAGTCTCCAACCGATTAAATGCAACTAACTCTTGGCTAGGTACTTCTCTTCCGGCCTCCTTTCAAGTCTTATAGCATCCTTTCACTTCTCGGCTTCCCTGTCGCCGTAACACCTCAGTTCCTTTGTCTTGCTGTGCTCAAAGAACCCTTATATGGATCTAATGTCTTAATGCCACTTGTCCTCTTCATCTGACATTGTACTATTTTTCCCTTTTTATCTTTTGTCCTTTTTACCCCTTTTCGTATGTATAAGGAATCCCCTTTTGTATATACCTTTTTGTAATTTCTTTATTTGTAATGTTACCCTAAGGACTTACTATAAATAGTTCCTTCCCCTTATAAGTCGTGATTATCTAACTTTACACATAAACATTAAATATACAGTTCTTGCGAGATAACCCTCTCCAAGTCCACTTTCATACACTCTTATCTAATTTTGCCGAGTAGTTCAGGATTGGTGGCGAGTAGGCCTTAACATCAACTTATATGTCATATCAAGTGAAGTGTCAAGTCGTGTTGTGTTCGTTAATTTGTCATAGCCTCTGAATAGCTTTACGTCAGCTACTTTAATCAATTCATAGACTAACTCACTTTATTTTCTTTGATGTCTTGAAGGACCTACTGGTTTAGATTTGCAACGGTAAGTCTTAGTGATAACTAAGCTCCTAAGCACATCATAAACTAACTTAAGTTAAAAGCTAGCCACTTTAGCCACTAATGTAGGTATAGTTTACATAAGGTATTTACTACTCTATTGCTTTGGGCCATCAAATCCCGAACTTGATTGATGTTAACTTATGGAATAACTTTTCAAAATAGCTTTTGGAAATAACTTTGTGGTTCGAATGTGTTTGAAAATATTTAAACTTTATAAATCATATGGAGTATAAAATTTCAATTTAACAAAAAGTTTCAAGAATTTAAAGATAAAACAACTTGTATAGGATTCATGAAAGTCCACAGTTATACAAAGCATAGTACAGATGTCAATAATTAAAACTAGAGGATCATCCATGAAGACCCTATCAGTTTCCTTTAAGTTAGTAAAGCTAATAAATAAATAGATATTTAGCTAATTAATCTTCAATTTCACTCCCCAACCCTATTCATTAGTATTTTAGGACTAGAAGTTATGCTGGTATATTTATGGAAAACTTGCAAAACAATTGTAGGGAAATGAACAATAACTTGCTCAGTAACTGGAATGGAGACAATAGTGCACATCCAATACAAAACAACTCGAGTTTTCAAGCAATTTAGTTAGATGTTATATGTGTATAAGCAAGTGCCATTGCAAAACATTATTTGGTTTGTCATGAGATCAGAGAAATTACGTTTGCTCTAATACAGGTTGAGGAGTTTGACCTTTCACACACGAATTAGAACTAAAGTGGGGCTGTTGCAATGGAGAACATGCTATGCTAGAGACTTTACTTCGAACCATGGTCTCTAATCTTGTCATGATCTCCTTTCTTATCACTTAATTTAACTAAGGGTAACTATGTCATCTATCTTCATTAAAGAGTTTATGTTTAGCTTGAGAATCTTTGTTGTTCCCTTAGTGGGTTACGATGCATTTTCAATTAGAAATTAGGTTGAGTTTGAGTTAGTTTGTTTTCATTTTTTTTTTTTTTTTGGTGATCAAGCTGTTCTAAACAATCCAATCAAGCACATCATAAAGCAACTAATACATAGTCTAGCACTACATATAGCACAACCATATTCAAGCACACACATCGCATATGTATAAACAACTAACATATAATCACAAACATGACATATACTAAAACTTGCAAGTATCATTAAGTAAGGTTCTAAAGTGCAGTGAAGCATTGATCCCATTTACTTAGACATGTGAAACTCAATAGTACTAATGGTTGATCTCGTCCACTTCAATTGTTTCTTAAATATTCAATATAATTACTTTAGTTTTATCAAATATATAAAGTTAAAAAAGTTCATTTTAATAATTTAAGTGTAGTTATGACTTTCTTTAGCAAGTTGTTTATGCTTTGTATCGAGCTTCGACTTGCTATTGGAGTCTTTGAGCAAGGTTCTAGAAGTTTGCTTCATACTAAATTTTGCTCTCATAACCTTCTAATGAAGTCTCCAAATGAGGGTTTCTAGACTAGTAATCTTCTGACCAAGTCTTTTGAAGTTATCTTAGTGGTACTCCTTATTCCAATCAACTCTCTGAATAAGCTTTCGAATTTGTCTCTCCTAAGTATTCTACACCAATCTACCCTCGAATTAAGCCCTCGAAGCCCTTTCAACTACATTTCATTTACCAAAGACTTCCTTAACAAGTCTTTGATGGGGGTATAGTTAAGTCCCTCTTACTATCCAACTTGCTTATCAACTCTCTATAATTAAAGATTAAGTTTCCTCTTCACAAATCAATCCTTTAAAGCGATTTAATCTAAAACCATCCTATTTGACCAATGCCTTGAGTATGTCTTTGAAATCATTGTAACCACACTTCTTTCACTAGATAACCTTCCGAACAAGGGCTCCAACATATTTAGAGTTAAAATCCTTTCATCCACCAACCTTCTAAATATGTCTCTAAAGTCATCATAACTACACCTCATTCACCAACTAACGTCCTTACCAAGACTTTGACATTATTATAATCAAGATCCTTACACCAGCTAACCTTATGATCAAGTATCTAACCTAAGAATTTTAAGTGATTCTTTTACTAGATCAATCCTTTGAAGAACTTTCTAAATAGATTCAATTTACATGTTTGCATAGAGCGACCTACTCCAATACCTTATTACCATTTACAAGCATGGTAAATCATGACCATACAACAAGTTCATCATACCTATGATCACCATATCGCCCAAACTTCTAAATCTTCCTATCTTCAACTTAATGTATATATACCATGACTAGTGCTTTGTGCTTATCTCAACTCCAACTCAAACCACACAACTCCATATTATTCTTCACAGTAGAATATGATCCAAATAAATTTTAGAACTGGATACAAAGGGCTTTCATCAAGCTTAATATATGAAATCTTCAAGAAAATTGTATTTTCCACCTAATTTAAAGGCCTAAAAATTTCCAAAAATTATAGAAATAATTTTTATTTGAAAACTCTTCATTTAATACTTACATACAATATAAGGACTCTCTAGAAATATTTTGGTTTAGAAACTATGTCAATAGGATCATTTAAAACTTCAAAATTTGGTTGATTTTACAGAATTTCTTAGGGAGGTCTTATATCCACTTAAAAATTTTATAATCTAATATTTTTCTCAATGAGTACTTGTAAAAATATTCCAAAATAATTTTTTTTTCAAAATTTTAGGTCTTAGTTTAATGTTTTTATTAAATTACAAAAAATTGAGCTGAAATTGTAACTTACCATAAGTTGGTCTTCAGGCCACTAGTAGCCACCACCACTGTGTTAGCCCCTTTTGGCACCACCTCCACTGTTGACCAATGGTGGTTGTTTATACCCAGATCTTCCGTAGGTCATCGTTCTATGTTTTTGCTTGGTTTACACATGTTTACTTCTTATTTTTCCTAGATTTCTACCTTAAGTTTTCTCTTTGTTCTCCAATTTTTTCTATAACCCACACTCTATGAAAGAACCTACAAGGAGCCCTTGCAGAATTTTCTAGGATTGCATGGATGAGAATGAAGCATTTTCTCTTTAATAAGGGCCTTTATACTCCTAATTTTGCAAGTGTTAAGTGTCTACGTACTAGTTCCATAAGCAACAACTATCCCACTTACCATGCCTAAATCCATATAAATCTATTAATTTAGTAGTTTTTTTATTAATTTTTATTATTTTTCTTATTAAATTTTTAGCTAATTATGTATAGTTTCTGGTGATTTAAGTGTTTAAGGTATATACTTATATATATTAATTACATCTAAAGTGTGTATACTATTTTTACATATTATTTTATGACCTTATATAATTTTATAAGGTGAATAATTTATCTCCAAAGTTTAATTAATTTTCGTTACCTAGTTCACACGTTTATGGTGTATAAAATACATTATAGTGTAATTTAATAAAATTAGCTATTATTGGCTGTAATATTATTATTTTTATTATATTCCTATAATCCAAACCTATGGGGTATCCTTTTCTAATTTCTAAGACTCACTCATTAAATATTGTCTTTATCGTGCTACTTGTATATACACCCTAAATTACTTGCTCAGAATGACTACGTAAAATTTTAAGCTTACACATGGTATTAGCATACTTAAGAGACCAATAAGGGAGAAGTATATATGTCGATTGGCCAATTAAACACCAAGACCTCTCATTTAGTATGTGATGTTAGACTTTACTTAAATTTTATAAGCTTAACCTAAATGAGAATTTGACTTTTCCAAGCATTGATTACTAGATTAATTATACAGCCTTTGATTTGTGAGTATTTGATTTAGCATAAGTGGAACAATTTCAATATTGTTTTTGAAGATTTTTTGTATTTAATCAAGCAAATGCAAATTTTGAGTTTTCAATGGTATAATATACTCTTGATTATATTTAAGTGTAAAGGAAGTGCACGCTTGTCCCATCATTCTCTGAAGAATTTGACATTTTTTTAGCTCTCTTAAGGATAAATAAGGTTCTAAAGTTAGGGGTGGTGATTGTGGCTTAAAATACACAATTTTTCCTAACTCTAAAACTCGTATTTTGCATAAACTTAGCAAAAACCCATTAATTTTATATAAAACCGGAGTTTATGCACAAAATGGACCAACTTGAGTACAATTGATATAATTGCATGAAAAAGGATTGAATTTAAATGAATTTTAATAATTTTATGTCCTATGTGTAGGTGTACTAAGGCTACTATGATCTTGGTAACCCCTATCACTCAATTAAGAGGGTTGAAATCGATGGAGTCAAGAAATTTGGCTTGTATGCCCTGAAGCATCAAGGTTACATCAACTGACCAAGAGACTGATCGGAAAAGAAGATGGCATGGTGAATAGAAATTGAGGGATGGAATCACCTACATTGACCGATTGTTACCATCTATACTAATTGATTGGCAAAAGGAATTAGGGTTAGGGTTTTTCTAACCTAAAACCCTAATCCCTTAAATGTCGCATTTCATAAAACATAGAGACAACCTTAGGCTGACACTTATCTACAAATCGATTGGTATCCCAGTTTTATAAATACTCGCATTTGCAACAGAATTAATGAGCTATAATTAGGGATTTGTTAGGTTTTAATTTAGTTTTGCATGCACATTACCTTGTTTACTGCTTCTTGACTTTGTTTATGTTATTTGTCACTTGTTTTTAAGATTTTGATGTACATTTCTTGATGTTTGAGTTAGATTAAAGTGTATTATCATCTTGTTCTTCATTTACTTACTTGTTCTTGTTGTGATACCTTGTTGCCTTGTTTATTAATGGAGTATTTTGCTATATTTGTGATTGTTCTTGCTATCATTTTTAGTACCATGAGTGGCTAAGTTAGTATTTATGGGTTTATGACAATATGGAAGATGTGTTAAGTGGAGTGTTGTAATGTCGAATGGGTTTGTGTATTTAGTTGGGATTTTGATATTTCATGCCCTATTTGAACTTGTTGAGGTACTAGAAATTGATCCTTTTAATGGGTTTTTCTTATGACTATAAGACTAAGGGGAGATTAGTTCTAGGAAATCCCTTGAGAGTGAATGGACTTGCATGATTATAAGACTGAGAGGAGATTAGTCATGTAATTTCCAACATGAGTCAACAAGTTTGTAGAGTATTGATAAACAAAACCTTACATCTATGAGATCGAGATCAAATTAAGCATAGCCCATTGAATTCACACTACTCCATGCAATTCTAGTGAATTATGACAGGTTATGAGAACAAGAGGAGATTAACCTTCTAATTTCTAGAATTAGAGCACTTAATTCATGACATGAATTAAGCGTTTAGCTAATCATATAGGAAAATGAGATCAAGAGGAGATTTTTTGCTAGGTAGTTGAGCAAGATGCCTTACCTAAGATTAAGCTCAAGTAAATTCCATCAAAACCCAAGTAAGAATCATCTTTGATATCATAATGGCATAACTTTACCATTGCATTGGAAACATGTTACGAGCCTACTTCTTTAGTATTTGTATTAATTGTTAGCCTTTGCTCTTATTTTTACTTCTAAGTATGACTCACCACTTTCTATTTAACTTGCCTAGATTAGAGTAGCAAGTTAAGATTTGGTTTTTAGTCGAACCTTTTTCCTTAAGGAATTCAACCAAATGAATAATCACCAATATTATTATTGTAGATGATCTGGCATACATGTCAGTTAAGAGTTGACACTGTTTTGAAAACTTTCATTTATAAAATTTGTATCTTAAAATTACTAGTGTCATGTGTCGCTCCTTGTTAAATTCTAAAAGAAATTTTTGCTAAGCTATTTAATATTTGAGGGTACACTTCTCTAAGAACTATTTGTAATTATCTTATCCATAATATATTTTTACTTTGGTTTTGATGTTTTACTTCAAGACAAGCAAAAGCTAAAGTACGGGGGCATTTGATACAATGAAATTAGCATACATTTTCTATAGTTAATTTGTGCTATTTTAGATACTAATCTAGTAAATTTTATATTATTTTGAGGTTAATTTGTCTAAATTTCATTTTGAGGGACTTCAAGAGCATTTTAATAACTTTTAAAGGTTTTTATCAAGTTGTAGAGAATTTTGAAGCAAAAGCATTGATTGAGGATTGAAGTGGAAGAATTCAAGAGAGAATTGAAGTCTAGAAAAGATCATGGTTAGAGATCATGACCATCATTCCTACCTGTGTTCCCTTCATTATGCAAATTCATTGAATTTTTGAATATTTCAAACAAAGTGCAAGTACGCACCCAAGCTTCATGGTTGTGTACCTCAATCATAGACTCGCCATAATTTTTAAATCTTTTATTTTTGTTAATTTTTCTTTGTAATTCTAGGTCCATTCTTATAAATAGGCATTTAGACTTAGGGTTACAAAGAGAGCCCCTTGAGCACAATTCAGTGGGGTATAGAATTGCAAAGGGGATTCTCCATTATTTTCTTTTACTTTATTTTCATGTCTTTATTATGAATTTTTTAGTAAATTGTTTTTGAAACCTATGTTCTAAGGTGGCTTTTATTTATAAATGAAATCTAATCTATGATTTTGTATATTATAGTCTAATTTGTTGTTTATATTGTCTACTTTAATTCAATATACTAATTATTGAGTTATTGTTAGAGTCTACTATAAAGTTCACGAAAGTATGTAATATGACTAACTTACATAATTTGGCAAAATTGACTAGCTAAAACATTTAGTAATTTTGTTTTTTCGGATTAGGGCAACCTAGTCGGGATTCTAAAGTGTCATGTAATCTTATGACACTATTCAAAAACAATTTAGGCAGAAAAGATTTAATTGTTAGGAGTTAGCTAGAGATGTGAGTTCAATTATATTGTCATATGAATCCCCACGATCTAGTATGGCAATTGAGATTAAATAAGTCACTTAAAACTAGGTAGTAAACAATACTAAAGATTTACTAAGAAGTGTGTTCTTGTTTCATTAATTTAATTGTTGTTCTTGTTTAATTATTTTTTCATTTAGTTGTCCTTATTAATTTGTTATATTTAGTTTTCTTATTATTGCTCTTATCTTCATTTATTTAGTTTATGTCATTTTAGTTGTCATTGAAACCTTCAATTTCCACCCTTAATTTATTCAACTAATTCTTTATTATACAAGTTAGGTAATTGAATAATTTAGGGATATAATTGCTAAAAATTATTAGATACTACTCCCATATTAGGTTCCTCGTAGGATCGGCACTTAGACTCATAATCTGTTGTATCTATATGACTAAGTGCACTTGCCTATATCCTATCAAGAACAATCAATCTTGCTTTCCTTCACTTTCCTCCACTTTCTTTCACTTTCTCTCAACATGAAGAACAATTCTTACGTTGAATCTTTACAAACATGTGTTTTTTAAGCTATTTCTAGCAATCAATGAGTAGAAAACATGTTTCAACACATTATATATGCAAAATCACTCCTAAAACTCAAAATTTCTACACATGCATGTGACAATATTTTTCATGAAACATTAACTAAAATTCAATTTTTATGCAATCTAACTACAAATCTAAGAAAATAATGAGATAGGGATGATGTATGTACATTAGATTTGTTGTGTATGATGTTAGATTGTTGAGTGTTATGAGATTTGGGTGTAGGTGTAGAGTGAAGATTGACAAAACAATGTGTTTTAGAGATAGTAAAGTTTAGAATGAAAATGAACAATCTTACTAGTCATTTTCAAATTCAAAGGAGATCATAGGCAAGGATCATGATTGTAGAGTATAGCTATGTTTCTTCCCTTTGCATTTGAATCGAAAACCATGGCATGTCCACGGGTGAGGATCACAAGCATGGTCTTAGCCATAGACCTCTAGCCTGAAATATCTAACTTGTCTCTTGAGATTGATTTTGAGAGGGTCACAATCAAAATCCATAGGCCTTTGGCCATGTTCTTCTTGCAATTTGGCAAATTTAACACTACTTTGATTTTCTTTGACTTAGTACCTAAAATTACATGAAAAACTTGAGATTAGAATAAATTGAAGCACAAGAATAGATTAAATAATAGTTAAATTGGATTATGACTTTAATTACTAATTTTGCATAAAGACAATTCAATAATTGATTTTTGTGGAGAATTGTTTAAAGCATGATAAAAGCTAACATAAGCTTTTGATACTTGAACTAACTTATTGATGCGACAATGAAATGAACTAAATAAACTAAAACAATGGAAAATTAAATAGATCAAACTAGAGCTACCTCCTAAGGAACACTTTTATTTTACGTCATTAGCTTAATGGATAACTTTTCTTTTCTTAGTTTGATTCTAAACCTACTGGTCTATGATTTAGCTTAATGTTTTTTAGCAAACTTCCTTGTAGCCTTTCAATGATCGTCCTAGCCAACTCTCGTAACTAGTTCTCTAAGTTCCTTAATGAAGCTTCATTGGCATGAAAATGTTCGTCTGAACTCTAGTTGAATCGATTCAACAATTCCTTGACCTTGGGGACCTTGTTTTGTTGTTGAATATTCCTATTATGCTACTATTACTAGGCTCCTTAAGAGAAGTTGAGATGGTTTCTCCAACCTAGGTTGTAAGTAATGTTGAAAGGATTGTTTATAGCACAGTTTACAATAAAATTTACATCTGCAATTTTAGCTAAATTTTCATTGTACACCAAATTAATCTATTTGATTAGTCCATCAATGTTCTTGCTCAGATTCTTAACCTAAGCGATTAATGTAGTCATGAAATCAACTTCATATTTTCCAAATGCCTGTATTTTTTATCTTACATTATCCCAATCAACTTTTGAGCCTCATATGGTGTCTAAGCACTCAAAGTGCCTCTAGTTGCAGCATAGATCATCTATCATATGGAATAATTTAGTCCATTATAGAACATTTAAATTTGCATCCATTGAGATAGTTTGCAATGCGAACACCTCCTTAACAACTCCTTAAATCTCTTCCACTTATCATAGAGGATCTCATCATCAAATTGAACAAAAGTAGAAATATTATTCCTAATTTTCATAGTCCTTGCAGGCGAGAAATATTTTCCTAGAAATTTTCTACTAACGAATCCGAAGTCGTTATTATGCCACTAGGTAAAGAATTAAGCCACTATTTGGACTTACCTCACAAAGAAAATAGAAATAACCTCAATTTTACCACATTGTTTGAGACACCATTAATCTTGAACGTATTGCATATCTCTAGTAAATTTGAGATATGGCTATTAAGGTCTTCGTTATCTAATTTGTCAAATTAGATGAATTGTTGGACCATTTAGATGACATTAAGTTAAATATGAAAATTTGTTTGAATTATAAGCCTTGTGATGTTGGACTCAACTCCAGTCAGCATTAGTTTGGTAGACTCTATGAGTGTTTTGTTGGCTTTATCATTGCTGTTAGTTCAATGCCATATTCTCGATTTTAACTTCTTACCTAATCTTTGAATCCTTTGGATCTTCTTTCAATTGGAGCGATGAATTGTGACTAATTAAATCTATAGTTTCATGAAGTTTGCTAATGAGATGTCATGTAGTCTTGTCAATCTCAAGATCTAATTCCAAAAGATTGCTATAGTTACTCTCGGTCATAAAAATTAGAGATTAGAAATAACATAAAGAAGAAAAAGATAACAAAAATAACTAAGGAAAGAGATATTACAAATATGTTATAATAGTTGAAAAATCTAAGGTTTTTGCTAAATTCCCAATTAATCTACTATATTAGCTCTTCGGTAATGGTGCCAAAAACTTGATTTGTAGGTTAGGGTGCTAACCATAGGCAAGTGTACCTAGTTAAGTTATAATATAGATAAACGGATTATGAGTCAGAGTGTCGATCCCACAAGAAGCCATACATGGGAGTAATATCTAATTATTTTTAGTAGTTGTATCCCTAAATTGTTTGATTATCTAACTTATGCAATAAAAGATTTATTTAAATAATTGAAGGTGGAAAGGTAGAGATTGTTATAATGAAATAACTAATTTAACATAAATAAAATAAATAAGAGAAATCACAAAAATAATAATTAAAAAATTAACTTAGAACAATTAAATTAGAACGGTTAATGGAATAGAACAATTTAAAGTAAAATAATTAAATTAAAGGAAAGAACATGTTCCTTAGTAAATCTTAGTATTATTCACTACTGAAACACCTCAGTTATACTAGTGATTTAAATTATAAACTCATTTAAATTAGTACTGTTAGAAATCAAAATTAAGGTTCTAATTTGATTATTTTAAAATCTTTATTTTTACGTAAACAATAAGTATATTAAATTTTATTTCACGTATATTTTAGGTACATTAAATTTTATGTTTTAAGTATAGGATACAATAATTTTTATTAGTACTTTACATTATGACCTTTATATAATTTTTTTTATTAATACTTCTCATTATGATATTTTATATCAAATTTATTATCCTACACAATATATATATATTCTTATTATAATTGATTCCTTATTTCCTTTTTCTAAATATAAATTCTACCCTATATTCTAGAAGGTCCTAAAATCCTACCCTAATACCCTTCCCCAAACCCTATATTTTTCTAGCCACAATTCTTTTGTCTCTCAACCTTTAATCTCTCTTACAACATTAATTCATCCTCTTCTCTCTCTCTTACCTATCCACTCTTTTGATTTGATAATCTATATTATTTGATACCCTAATCATGTGTCCACTTACATTTTCTTTTATATATAGATAAATAAATAAATATATATATATATTGTATGTTACAATTTATTATAAATAAGTGATCTTATCTAGTTATATGAACTTTTTAGCTTACTTGTATTATAGTCTATTTCTATATTGGAATTATCTTTTTGATTCGATGATTTTCTTATGGGACCTTGATTGGGTAGACTTTAAGCTCATAGATAACTCCTAGGTAGGACTTAATCTTAGAATGCTTAATGGTTAACGTATTACTAGTTTCCTTTTAGATTCGTAGTGTTCAGTTTCCTTTCGTGGTGTTCAGTTTCCTTTATTGAGATCTGACTTTTGTTCAGGTTTGAGGTCAGAGCATTGTATTCAAGCTTGGAACAATTATAGGTACAAGGTGTTGATTGTTGCTTGTGTATGATAGGAATTAGTAATCAAACCAAACTAAATCTATATTAAGCCTAATTAATTTGGTTTGTTAATTTTGCTTGACTTACTCGCTTTAGGGGCTCGTAGTGGCAGTTCCTTAAAGGAGCAACCACTAATCAAATGTGAGGATTCCCTAGTAGACTTATATATGGGATGACGTATTTAAAATATTAGGTTTCTAGTCTCTAGACTTTGGTTTTTGGGCATTAAGGTTTTAAAGGAAAACGTATAATTATATCTACCTATGTATATGGGTAAAGACCAAGTGTGGTAGGGTTATGAGTACCCTTTGTTGTTCTGTTGGCTTGATATAAGATGATTAAACTGTTGTTTGCATTATATTATTATAGTTGCATTTTTATATGTGGACGATCTGGCTTGGCACGTGCATGTGTTTATATACCCATATTGGGCTTTGGCTCATTCTTTTCTTTTTCAGGTGCTATGTCTAAGGATTGTCTTATTTATGAGGAGACGTTTATCGATGACATCTAGGAGGATGATGGAGTTTAGTACCTTTATTTCTATGATGACTAAGATAGGCTTGGTTTCCATTTACTGGATTGTATTTTGGGGAGATAGACTCCTTTATGGTGTATGGGGATTTAGCTATTTGATGTATTTTATATTTTAGTTGTGAGTTAGAATGTTGTTGAACTCTGTTGGAAGTTTTGGTTTATATGAGGTTATGAGTGGATGCAATTTCCTACTCCCTTGTGCATTTTTATATACTATGTAGTAAAATTCTTTATGTTTCAATTGTGCAATTAATAAGCCTTATATATTTCAAACTAGTTGAGATATGTGGTGGGCTATAGCATTCATTTAGAGTCACAAGGCGTTACAACTACCTAGTTCTATATGACTTATTTAATCTCAATCACTATATTGGACCATGGGTATGGGATTCTTATTACAAACTAACTAAACTAGTATCTCTAGCTAATTCTTAACCTTGAAACCCACTCTACCTGAATCCCTTTTGAATAAAGCATTGTAGGATCGCGTGACTCTCTTGAATCTCAATATTAGTTTGCTTTAATCTAGAAAAACCGAACTACTAAATGTTGTTAGTTAGTCATATTACATGCTCTCACGAACTTTACAATAGACTTTAGCCATAACTCAATAACTAGTACATTGAATTAAAACAGATAACAAAAGCAATATAATTAGATCACAATATACAAAACGATAGATTAAATTTCATTGATAATAATAGTCACCTTAGAACACAGGGTTCAATAATGATTTGCTAAGAAATTCAAAGCAAAGACATGAAAATAAAGTAAAAAAGGAGTGCCCTTGTAAGTTAGTATCCTACTGACTCAAGCTTAGGGGGTTCTTTTTGCAACCTTAGGTCAGAGCATTTATTTATAAGAAATGGACTTAGAATTACAAATAAAACCTAACAAAAATAAAAGATTCTAGAGTTATGATAAGTCTACGGGTGAGGTATACAACTGTGAAGCTTGGATAATGTAAACCTTACAAATTTAGCCTTTTAAGTATAGAGTTGAACTTGAGTGTTATAGATAATTTCTCTAAAAGTCAATAGAATCGATAAATTTAAAACTGATTAAAATTTTAAATTTGAAACCTAAAATGAACATGAAAAAGACTAATAGACTACTCAAAACTTTAATCGCATATAAAAATCCTGAATCCTATATACGCATAAATACAAGAGTTGGAACCCGAACTTGATAAAAATCCTAAAACTAAAACTCTAAACTTATAAAACATACAATTTACTCTAATAGTGATAAAACACTAATTGGGTACAATTATTAATAGACACATGTAATCACGTAAAATTGCTAATGAACGAATAGAGATAACTCCTAAATACTAATAATCATAAAAGATAATAAATGAATTAAATAAATTAACAAGATTACCAATAATTATCTTATGATTAATTGTGACTTCATATATGTATATATATGTGTGTGTATTAGTTTTATATTGATTTAATTTTACTACATATTTTATGTTTTTGTATTAAATAGTATACATTAATTTTATATTCTATATTTTCTCTCATAATTAGATCATATTTCATTTCAAACATTATTTAAAAGTGGGAAAACGGTTAAAGAAAAGTCAAAAAGTAAATTTTCTTTCTTTCTTTTTCTTTTCCCTCCTCCCATGTTTCGACTGCCAAATGTCTTAGCAATTAGCCATGTGAGAAAATTTGAAAATCAAAACAAAAGTAAAGTCAAATTATGTTCTTTTCACATTATCTTTTTACCTTTTCCATTTTTCTTTTCTGTTTCCTTTCCATTTCTTCTCATTGTGAGCTACATGTATCCCTTTAGAAATTACTCCCACTTTCTTTTTCTTTCACAGACTCAAAGTAAAAAAAAAATCAAGTCCCCTTTCCCCATTTAGACTAACATGACTCCTTTCTCTTTCCTACTTCTATTCTTTTCTTTTTCTTCCTTTTCCTTCGATCACCACTAAATTTCTAACTCTCACAATTCACTCCACTTCCATCATCATTTTTCCATCAACTTTAAGAAGGAGGAGGGAATTTTTCTAGCAATTTTCAACCCAAAAGAGTAATTGAACTAATACATTATGTTTTATTTGATTTTTCTTTGTAATATAAGTTAGATGCATTCTTTAAATTGCATATGTATTTTGTAGCATTTTATGTATTAAGGATATATATAGGAAGTATGTGTAATTTTGTATCTTTTGTAATAGAATTTACATAATTATGTATTTGGTTGTATGTACAACCCTTTCTCTTCATATTTATGTATTTACACATATATATATACTTAAATATATTTAACCATAAGTATATATATGATATATATACTTAGTTATGTATATATATATATATATATATATAGTACATGTACATTATGTAATATTAAGTATATTTAATTCAATAAACATATATGTAAAAATATTAAGAAATAGTATACATATATATATAAATAAGTAGTAGATATGAGAGTATATGTATGCGCTTGTATGTATATATTATTACTTTCTTTTTCTATGGTTTAAATAAATATACATAAAGTATAGTATAAGTATCTATTTATTTACATGTATCGAAAAACACATATAGATGTATATTAGTACCTTATTGTCACATCTTGACATAGCACGGGATGCCCCATCACATAGGTAAACTTGTCAAATATAACTTTAATTCTAACAAAACTATACTTCATTATATACTTGGCACTTTAAAGGAGTTCAGTTGTAAGCTTTTGGTTACAAATATTTACATCATTTACAAGCTTTAAAAACTTGAACACTAAATTATAGTTAAACTTCTAGGTCTTCATTGTACTTGTTCAGTGACACTTTCATTTCCAAAATAGCTGACTCTATCTAGTGCTCTCTAAAAGTTTACCCATATTGCTAGTAATGCCCTAAAAGTTGCATCTTATCTTGAAGATAAGGGAAAACTTATTCCCTTAGCTACGATTGAGCTAAGTGAGAGTGGAAAACAAGTACAATATACCAAAGCACATAAACATAAACACTCAAGTTTCATCTTAAGTTAATATCTGAGCAGCAAATAAGTTATTGCAAATTGTATGCTATGCCAATGTACATGACATGCATCAGTACCGATATCTTAGCTAGCCTAGCAACTCATTTGGTTTAGCCAACTGTAAATCTAGGCATCTGGAGAATATATTTGGGAACTTAGCAAAATTTCTTATGTGGTTAAAGTTTTGGTCAATGCAAACTATATGCACAAAATGCAACTTTGTAAACTTATCCTAGTAAAATCATATGTTTTAATAAAACTGACTTGTAGGTCCTTTCGTGCAATGCCATGAATACATCAACCAATTCTTAATCAACATCAAGTATATCAACAAGGCTTATCATATTCTTTCTATCTCTGCTTTATGTTTTGAATTTGTTTCTAAAATAGCTTCTGATTTGAATACTCTTTGTAGCATAAATCTTCATATGTTTTACTTACAACCAAGTCTAAAGTTCATCATATAAAACATTACCAACGTTATACAAAATATAGCATCACCAAGTACCACCACCAAGAATCCAGGCAATATTTAAATAATCACTCCATTCATAAACTAAACATTTACAAGTTACTAATTAAGTGTAAGTTAAGCACTTTACACAACAATTCCAAGCATCATTTAAACAAACACCACAATCATGTGCAAAGACAATCAAATCTAAATCTATACCCTATACATGCAGTTCTACATACTTGGCTATTGGTATGATCCTAATTCTCATTAGCAGGAACTTCCTCCTTCCCAACTTCACCTAGCAAGAGGAAGTACTTCTACAGTTAATTACATTTGTTGTAAGTTGATTCTACTTTTGCCTCTGAGTTTAGTTTTAAGTAACTTTATAATAACTTTATTTAGTCAAAAATCCCCTAAGTTACCATCTAAGCTACATAGAGATCATTCATGACATCAGTGTTATCCTCTAACACAGCCTTCGAGTTTCTCTAGTTTAAGACCCTTACTAAATTATCCTCTGAGCCACCTTTTGACTTTGTTATTCCTCGAGTTTTTAAGAAAAACAACCTCTAACTAAGTTTCTGATGTAAACCCTATAAATTTAACTTTTGAGTATAGAGGCAACTCAAGTATTATAGGTAATTTTCCTTAATTCAACATAACTGATAAATTTAAAACTGATTAAAATTTTAGATTTGAAACTTAAAACGAATATGAAGAATCCTAAAATCTTGATCGAAACTTTAATCGCATACAAAAACCCCAAATCTCATGTATGCGAAAACACAAGAGATTAAACTCAAACTTGAAAAAAACCCTAAAACCATAAACCTAGACTTATAAAATGTATAAATTTATCCTAAAAGTAATAAAACCCTAATTGGATACGATTATCAACTAACACGCTTAATCACGTAAAATCACTACTAAACAAATAGAGATAACTTTTAAGTTTTCATAAATGTAAAGAATGACAAATTAATTAATAAAATTTTAGATATTAATTTGTGATTATTTATAATTTCATATATATATATACATATATATATATAGATAAATATATATATGCTAGTTTTGTATCGATTTAATTATTTTGAGTTAGTTTTACTATATATTTCATGTTTATGTGCTAAAGAGTATACACTAATTTTATATTCTATAATTCTTTTCATAATTGCATTATGAATTATCTTAAATGTTATTTAAAAATTTAGTACACATTTTTTTTGAAAAGTCAACTTAACAATCTATTGTTTTTCTTGTCTCTTTTTCCCTTTTTCCTTTTTCCTTTTTTCTTGTTCTTTTCTTCTCCATGTTGTTGCCCATGTTCGACTGCCACTTGTTCCTGTTTTTTTTTTTTTTTCACATGTGATAAATTATGTGGATTAAGATTAAAGAGTAGTCAAATCAACTTATCTTTATATCTTATATTCTTTTTCTTTTTCTTTAATTTCTTATATTTTTTTCCCTCCTCTTTTGGCCAGCTACATGGGTACATTATTACTCATCCTCTCTTTTTACTTTTACTTTACTTAACATAAGAAAATACATACAACTTTTCTTTCCTTTTGTCTACCAAAATTCTCCCTTCTCTTTTCCCTTTCATTCATTTGGTTTCTCAATTTCTTATCTTCTTTCTCAACAAATTCCAAGAAGGAGAAGAAAGGCTTTTGGATTCCACAAATTTCAAAATAACAAGAGTAATATATTAGTGTTTATTTTGTATATAATTTGTTATATAATATCAAATTTATGTGTATACTTGTTATATATGTATTTTACAGTAGTTATGTATTTTAGGAATATGTAAAGGGTCTATTTGTATTTTCTTGTCTTTGTAATAAAATTAATTATGCATGTATTGAGATTATATGCAAAGTTTGTGTGTGTGTGTGTGTGTGTACATGTGTATGTAACTATTTAGGTATATAACCATATGTACATATTTGACATAATTAATTATGTAAACATATGGTATATAGAAATATATATATATATATATATAGATATGCGTATATAGTATGTATGTATATATACATATAGTACATGGTATATTTAAGTTATTATTGATATATGTTAGATATATTATAAGGTTATACATGTACATATGTATAAATAAGACAAGAGAACATAGGTATAAAAGTGTATGTATAAGTATAAATATGCGTATACTAGCAGTTAGTATAAGTATATGTATACATTCAAATAATACATGTATAAAAAGACTAAATTACTAAATCTCTAAATAAGATAAAATAAGTATATATATAAGTATACATGTTGGGCTATGAGCCTAAAAGAAAAAATAGGATTAATTTACAAAATTTAATAAATTATAATAATAGATATATTAGTATGAATATTAGGTAATATTATGAAAATTAGGAAAAATGTAAAAATTAGAAAATTTACACTTAGAATAACCAGGTGTTGCCACGTTAGCACCATTACTATTGTAATTAAATCCACAAATTATAATAATAATAATTAATTAAATAGAAAAATATGAATATAACAAAAAGGGTTTAAATGTGAATTTAACCTTAAAATAGTGAAATAAGTAAATTATTACAAAATAGACTTAAAAATAAGAAATTTTCAAAAATATAAAATTTAGAAAATAATTAAATCACAAATTCATAAAGAAAAGCTTAAAATAATAATTTACGAATATTTAGGTCAAAATAATAAATTTCGTTATATTTTATGATATCCAAAAATGTGAAAGTACGTTTGAAAATAATAAAAATCGACTATAAGTTCATAAAAATTAGAGCTAAAATGAAAAAGTTATACATAATTAACAAAAAAGCTAAAATCAAAGATTTTATATGAATAAATAGTTAATTTAGGTAGTTATTACTAGGTATATAATTAGTTTAGTTATTTCACTTAAATATTTATTACTTTTCATATTCCATAAATATCAAGTGATCTTAATATGAATACCGACCTTTTAGTGGACTATTACGATCCCTAATTGATCCTATGGTCTAGTGAATACTCCCGATGACTCTATATTTATTTTTTACTTGTAGTTAGTACACTTAAATTTTATATATTAATAAATTGATGCTTAGGGTTCAAGAACATGTTTGTGATTGAATATTGATTACATGTTGTGTAAAATGTGATTAAATATAGTAACTAAAGAATCGATTACATGATTGTTCTTTACATGAATTAAATGGTTTGTTGATATTGGTTGATCATCTAATAAATTGATTTCATCATATTCGACTTAAGTTAAATTAGTCATGTATATGCATGAACATTGCATATAATGTTTCGGTTGTTACATCACGCGGATAGTAATGAAGGGCCTTGTAGAGATGGGATTCTCACATGATTTGATTAATACAATGCATGAGCATTGGTACAACAAGACCCTACCCTTCGTTTGCAGGTTTACTTGGCATTGGAGACACTAATTGTAGGTGGTTGGGGGGGAGACCATTGCTTGAGGCATGAGAAAGTGAATTGCAGAGGATACCTTACCGCTAGACTTGGGAAATTGTATACTACTAAATTTCGAAACTAGAAATATATTTTGTGAAATATGGAATTTCTATATATAGGATTAAAAACCCAGGTTCTAGAACCCATTTATTATTGGTGCCAATGTATCTCCAACCTTCACCTCGGAGGGCTTTAAATCCGATGTTGTATGCAGTACCGGTAAACCATATATATTGTTTGGCATACTACTTGTTTTTGCATTCATATGTTTATTAATAATTGTTTGATAACCTGCCTATCGGTATAATACGAAGGATATCTTGCTAAGCTCATATAGCTTACTCCCCAATAGTATCCTTTACAAGTTGATAAATAACTGAGCATGTGTTAAGAGCCAAGCGTTGAGTACCAATGTTATGATGTCTTAGAAGGTAGAATTTGAAGATAGATTGTGTAGTGGGGTTTGAAACATCATATGTGATTACTATTTTTATACTTAGATTTTGTAACCAAGGTAAATTTAAATTTTAGATCTTTACTATATGATCTTTACTATATAATCTTATCATTTGGTAGGAAATACCGATTCTCTATAGTTTTGAGGAACTATGAAATGAAGGATATTTATAGTTATTTATATATTACGATTAGTTAATTAATTAAAAATTAGAAACTTTAGTGATTAATTAATTTTTAATTAATTAGAGTATTTGTAAACCCTAAAAAATTGGTAGTCTGAACCCTAATTTAAGTCTGAGTATCCTAAACTGTGTCATGAATCGATAAGACTAGTAACAATAAAAGATTATGAAACTTAGTAAATTGAATATAACACCGATAATAAAAACCCTAGAAATTGATAAAAACCTTAAATCGTGTACCAAAATCCTAAATCCGATTTATGCACAATGACCTGAAATCGAACCCGAACTTGATCGAAACCTTAAAATTATAACTTTAAGCTTATAAAATAATTAAATATCGCTCAATAGTAATATAATTGTAGTCGATTGCAATTATCGACTAAATAGTGTAATCGTGTAAAACTTTTAACGAAATTGTTAAAATAACTTGTAAAAATTATAATTGTAACCGGTACCAATTAAATTGATAAATTTTTCATAAAATTCCAAAATTAATTTATAATTATTATTTTTATGTTTAAAAAATTTACATATATATTTTTTATTCCTATTTCCTTCTTTTTCTTCTTCAATTTTTTTTTTCTTCCTTCTACGTTGAACTCCAACCCATTCTAATAGCATCCCACGTGAGAGAATTAAGCTCCAAGTGTTGGATTTAGAAAAGAAGAAAATATTATATATGATTACATTGTCTTATCTTCATTAATGAAGAGATTAGGTTAGCTTATTTTTTTTCTTTTTTTATTTATTTATTTGTGTCCTTAAATTGCTACACACATTTGGAACTAAAAGAAAAAAATCTGGAAGAAAACAAAACTAAAGAATCAAACCGAAATACAAAGTGAAGAAAGAAAAGAAAGTAAAACAAAAAAGAAAACCGAGAAGAACAAGAAGAAATTAAGAAGAAAAGGAAGAAGAAGGAGGAGAAAAGAAAAAAGGAAATTAAGACTCTTACCAACATAATTAGGTAAGTATATTTATTTATACATAAGTATATTATATAGTATGCGCATGTATATACTAGGTATTCTATTACCTGTACATATACATGTACATATATATGAGTAGATAAATTAATATATATGTAGAACTCTTTTATGTGTAAAAACATATGTATGTAGACATGTATACATACATTATTATGTAGAATATACGGTATATGTATATATAGGTAAGTATAAATAAGGATACATATGCTAAGTATTTAGTATTTTCACTAATTATGTCTTAATATATTTATACATATGTACATGTGAAGATGTATATTTATGTATAGATGTATATAATCTTCATTTTCATATATGAATATAAGTATGAATATATGTATATTATATATATATATATATATA